>PVKS010036793.1:0-19120 GCA_004027875.1 Aplodontia rufa
TTTATTAAGAAATTTAGGGGCTGGAGCGCTGGCTCAGCGGTTTTGGCACTTGCCTGGCAAGCACAAGGACCTGGGTTCAAACCCCAGCACCACGTACACAATTAAGTGTTAATGCAACAAGGCCATGTGAAAAATTAAATAAAGTTGTTTCTCTCTTTCTCTGTCTCTCTCACTGTCCCTCTCTCTTTAAAAAAAAAAAAGAAATTTAGTTATTGTGCAATCAAAAATGCATCCAAAGTAACAATATGATATGCATATATTCTTAAACCAGATTTACCGCCTAGATCCCTCCCTATGTTCCCTGCCTCTCCCCTTCCCCTTCTTCCTGATACACCTCTATGGTTGCCCTAGGTTGTGGGTCACTACGCCTTTGCTGGGTCTAATACATGAGGTTGACCTCCTTTCACACGGGCCAGGCTCTAGTTCCAGCCTCCACAGATGAGTGGAGACATTCGACCCTTGGTTCTCTGGGTTATGCTGACTTCACTCAGCATGATTTCTTCCATCGCCATGCATTTACCTTCGAAGGCTGCAATGTCATTGCTTCTAATAGCTGAGTGGAACTCCATGGTATATATGTCCCACAGGTTTTGGGTCCATTCATCCAGTGAGGGGCGTCTGGGTTGGTGCCATAATTTACCTATTATAAATTGAGCTGCTGTGAACATGGATTTTTCTGTGTCGCTGTCACATGCTGATTCTAACTCCCCTGGAAAAATACCCAGGAGAGGGATGGCTGGGTCATAAGGTAGGAGAAACTGTAATTATTGATACTGTTCTAAAACAGTGAGATTTTTATTCAGCACCCGGTGTCGGGCATCAAGGCCACAGACAGCTTTTGCACTCCGGGTCATAGTCCAGAATCGCCCTGCATCACGACACAATCTCGTGATACAATCTTTTTCCCAAGCAAGGCCTCGGGAATGGAGCATTCCGCGTGTTTTGCACAGAGCCTGTCCCCTGCTGAGCTCTAAGGCTGTCTCGGACCAAGTGCATCAGACGTAAGCTGCAAATTCACACAACTAAAATTCCAACCCAAAAGTTGGCACTTTTGAGCCGTGTGCAAAAGCGTTTCCAGTCAGAGCTTGCCGCCATCAAAGGTGTCACTGGCAGTGATCCAGACGATGGCTGTCAGAACCGTGGTCACCTCGAGGGTACCTCGAGGCTCAGCGGGAGGTGACCCCCTCCACGTTCACCCCGTGGGTGTAGACATTCAGTGCTGGTGGACCGCGTTCCTACCAGCTGTAGACCAGAGGTTGCCGTCAGCTCCAAGCTACGTGGGGCCCTCTCTGGGGCAGCGACGTGTGGCAGCAGGTTAAACCAGGGCAAATGAGTGGGAGGAGCCAGGGAGACGTGAGCAAGATGGAATCAGAGCTGTGTATTTCTATTAAGGTGAAATTCACCTGGGATTAATCACATTCAAATTGTGATTCATGGGCATCCACAGTGTGGTGCAACCACCTCGCTCTAGTTGCAAAACATCTTTGCCAGCTTGAAGAACACTCCTGATCCCTTCTCCCCCTACGCATCCCTGGGCCACCACCAAGGCACTTTCTGTCTGTGGATTTTCCTATACTAGCGTATTTAATTTCAAAGGAATCCTAGAACACATGGCCTTCATTTACTCAGCATAGTGTTTTCGGGGTTCATCTGTGCTGGAGCACAAGCCAGTCCTTTGTTACTTTTTAAAACATGGACCTCATCTTTTAGAGAAGTTTTAGGTTAACAGAAAAACGTCTTGCCTTTTTTATGGCTGAATAATACTCCATTTCATGGATATACCACATTTTGTTTATTCATTTATCTGTTGGTGACATTTTGGTAGTTCCCACATTTTGGCTTTTGTGAATAACACTGCTATGAACATTTGTGTACAAGGATTTATTTGAGCTCCTGTTTTCAATTCTTTGGGGTATATATGTAGGAACAGAATTTCTGGATCATATAGTAATTCTAGCTTACATTTTTTTTGTCTATGTTTAACCATCAAACACTGTTCCATAGCAAATGCAGTGTTACATAAGCAGTAGAAGAGAATCTATTTCTCCACACCCTCACCAACACCTTTTTTCTCCAAATTTTAAAATTTAAGACACTTAGTGTGAAGTGGTATTTGTGGGTTTGTTGTGCATTTTCTTTCTTTCTTTTTCTTTTTTCTTTTTTAACCAGGAATTGAACCCAGAGGCACTTTACCACTGAATCACATCCACAGCCCTTATTAAATTTTTTTTTTTTGAGACAGAATCTTGCTAAGTTGCTGAGAGCAGCCTCGAACTTGTGATCCTTCTGCCTTAGCATCCTGAGTTGCTAGGATTATTGGCATGTTCCACCACATCCAGGTTAATGTGCATTTTCAGGTGCTTCTTGGCAACTGTGCCTCTTCCCTGCAGATGTGTCTGTTCAAGACTTTTGCCCATTTTTAAATTGGGCCGTTTGCCCTCTTGTTGAAGTGTGAGTGCTTTCTACATATGCTGGATATATAACCCTTACGAGACACATGATTTGCAAGTCTTTTCTCCCACTCTGTAGTTGACAATTTTTCTCTTTTTCTTGTTACTGGAGATTGAACCCAGGGAAATTCACCACTGAGCTACATCGCCAGTCCTTTTATTTTTTCTTTTGAGACAGGGTCTTTTTAACTTGCCTAGGCTAGCCTCAAACTTGCAATCCTCCTGCCTCAGCCTCCTGAATTCCTGGGATTAAAGGTGTGCGCCACAGAGCCTGGGTGGTAATGTCCTTTCACGCGCACAGGTTTGTATTTCTCCAAAGCCCAGTCTATCTATACTTTTTTCTTTTGTTGCTTGTGCTTTTGGTGTTAGATCTAAAAATCCGTTGCCAAATCCAAGGTCACCGCTACTTACTGCTTTGCCTTCCTTGATTACTTTTCTTATTTGGGGCATCGTGTTTGGGCCCCTGGTCCATGTGGGGTGATTTTTGTATGTTCTGTGACACGGGGTCCTCTTTACTAGTGTTTATCCAGTTCTTCCAGCACTGTTTGTTGAGAGATTATTCTTTCCTCCTTGAATAGTCTTGGCGGCCTCGTTGCAAATCACCTGGGGAGGGCTGGCTAGAGCGGTGGCCCGGCGGTTACAGCGCTTGCCCCGCATGCCTGAGTACGCAGGTTCAAACCCCAGCACCCACGTACACAGTTAAGTGCAGAGCAACGAGAGCCATGTGAAAAACTAAACATAAAATTGATTCTCTCTCACTGTTCTTCTCTCTTTTAAAAGGAAAGAAAATCAGCTGGGGGCTGGAGAGCGACTCAGTGGCGGAGCGCTTGCCTGGCGTGCACAAGGACCTGGGTTTGATCCCCAGCACCACATGCACAAGTACGTGGAGGAGAAGCAAACAGGCAAAACACAGATAAAAATAAAATTAATAAAATCAACTCCCTCTTAGGAAAGAAGGAAATCAGTGGCTCACGGTGTTGGGGTTTGTTTCTGGACTCCCACGTCTGTTCCTTGGGTCTGTGTCTGTCCCACCGTCACCGCGTTGGTTCTGCTTGCTGTGGTTTTATAGTAAGTCCAGAAATCAGGAAACTAAGTCCCCCAACTTTGTTTTTCCTCTAAGATATTATTTTTTTCTTTTCTTTTTTTTCAGGGCTGAGGACCGAACTCAGGGCCTTGAACGTGCTAAGCAAGCGCTCTGCCACTGAGCTACATCCCCAGCCTCTGAGATATTATTTTGGCTATTCAGTGTTCTTTGTAATTACATACGAATATGACGGTCAGTTTTCCATCCCTACAAGAAAACAGCCATCAGCAGTTTCAGAGGGGCTGGAGCAGTGGCTCAGCGGTTACGGTGCTTGCCTGGCATGCGTGAGTACACAAGTTCAAATCCCAGTGTCGCGCACGCAACAAAGTGTCCGAGGAATGAAGGTCACGTGGAAAACTAAATAAAAATTGCTTCTCTCTTCAAAGAAAAAAAAGAGTTTCAGGAAAAAAAAAAAAAAAAAAGGAGGAGGAGGAGACCTGGAGCGGTGGCTCAGTGGTCACGGTGCTTGCCTGGCGTGCTCGAGGACGCAGGTTCAAACCCCAGCACCACGCACACAATGAAGTCTCAGAGCAATGAAAACCACGTGAAAAATGAAATAAAATTGCTTCTCTCTCTCTCACTGCCCCTTTCTCTCTTAAAAAAAAAAAAAAAAGCTTGGGAAGGAGCGCTTGAATAGTAGATCGGTGCGCAGACGCGGTGGACCTGGTTGCGTTCCTCTCGAGCACTCTGTTCCTCTGGGTGCTTTCGTAGAAGAAACTGCTCTCTCGGTTTCCCTTTCCGGCTGTGCTGCTGCTGCAGAGGGGCCCGGGTGATTTTCAGGTGTTGCTCTCACCCCGAAACCATGCTGCACGTATTAGCTCTAGGAGTGGCTCTAGGAGTGGGGAATTTATTCTCTGAGATTTTTCTAGAATACAGAATCCTATTCCTTTCCAATTTGGGTGCTTTTTAGTTCTTTTCCTCGCCTGACTGCTGTGGCTGGGGCTTCTAGAGAAGTCCTCACCAGCCTTGGTGCAAACACGCATGCTTGTCTTGCTCCTGGTTTGGGGGTAAAGCTTTCAGTCTGAAGAAAGCAATGAGTTTTTCATAAATATCTTTTTTCACGTTAAGGAACTGCCCTTTGATTCCTACTTTTCTGAGGGTTTTTACCATGAAAGGGTGCTGAATTTTGTCAAACACCTTTTTTCTTTTTCTTTTTTTATTAGTGCATTATAGTTCTACATAATGATGGGATTAGTTGACGCATATTCCCAGAAGCACACAATTCAGCAATACAATTTGTTCAGTACCCCCACCCCGCACCCCTCTACCTCCCTCCTCCCGTCCCCCAATCCCTTGGCTGTCCTCTGGGTCCTATATTTTTTCCTAAAAAACCCAACTACATGGGCTTGGAGCGGTGGCTCAGCGGTTATGGCGTTTGCCTGCAATGCTTGAGGACCTGGGTTCAAACCCAGCACCATGCACACAATGGAGTGTTGGAGCAACAAAGCCACATGAAAAACTAAATAAAAAATTATATAAAAAATCTAAGTACAGTGACATAACTCTTATACCTATGAAGAACATTTTATATATATATGGCTATAGTATATACAGTGACATTTATAACTGCTTGGAATGTACCTTGCTTTATCTCAGTTGCAACATTTCCCTCCCTTCCTATCATCCCTCGTTATTCTTCTATACATTTGACAATAGGATTAAACATTTACATTTTTGTGCAGGTATGCAGCATAGCTTGTTCAAATATCTTATTAAGTATCTCTTAAATGTTAACATTTTGCATTTTTGTTCTATGGATCTAATACATGATTTTGTCTACCTTACACCCAAGCCTGGGTTTGGCTCCAGCCTCCACAAATGAGTGAAAACATTCGGCCCTTGACTCTCTGGGTTTGGCTAACTTCACTCAGCATGATTTCTTCCATTGCCATCCATTTACCTTCAATGGATGCAATGTCAGTGCTTCTAATAGCTGAGTAAAACTCCATGGTATATATGTACCACAGTTTTTGGATCCATTCATCCAGTGAGGGGCATCTGGGTTGGTTCCATAATTTAGCTATTGTAAATTGAGCTGCTGTGAACATGGATATTGCTGTGTTGCTGTAATGTGCTGATTCTGAATTCCCTGGAAAAATACCCAGGAGAGGAACAGCTGGATCATATGGTGGATCCAACCCTAATTTTTTGAGTTTCCACACTGCTTTCCAGAGCGACTGGACCAGTCTGCAGTTCCACCAACAGTGTGCTCGTGTTCCTATCTCCCCACAACCCTCCAGCATCTGTTATTATTCGTCTTCTTCATCTTTGCCAGTCTGACTGGAGTGAGGTGAAATCTTAAGGTGGTTTTGATTTGCATTTCTCTGATTGCTAGTGATTTAGAACACTTTCTCATGTATTCGTTAGCTTGCTCAATGTCCTCTGTTGAGAAGTTTCTGTTTAGCTCTCTGGCCCATTTATTGAGTGGATTGTTTGTGTTTTGTTATTGAGTTTTTTGAGTTCTATGTAGATTTTGGATATTAGTTCCTGTCAGAGGGATCATGGGCCATGATTCTCTCCCGTTCTGTAGGTTGTCTCTTGACTGTTTTGACAATTTCTTTGTGTGTACAGAAATTTTTTTAGTTTAATGGCATCCCACTCATTGATTTTCTTTTTTTTAAGAGAGAAGGATAGTGAGAGAGAGACAGATAGAATCAATTCTATTTAGTTTTCACGTGGCCTTCATTGCTCTGACACTTGGTTGTGTACGTGAGTGCTGGGGTTTGAACCCACGTCCTCGTGCATGCCAGGCAATTGCCGTAACCGCGAAGCCACCGCTCCAGCCCCTGTATTCCATTCTTTTTTTTTTTTTTTTTAAAGAGAGAGGGACAGTGATAGAGACAGAGAAAGAGAGAAACAACTTTAGTTTTTCACATGGCCTTAGTTGCTCCAACACTCAGTTGTGTACATGGTGCTGGGATTTGAACCCGGGTCCTCATGCTTGCCAGGCAAGAGCCGAAACCGCTGAGCCACCACTCCAGCCCACCCCTGTATTCCATTCTTAAGAAGGAATACCAGTCCACCAGGTAATCCTCCAGGGGAGAGGATTACACAGGGGCCTGGACACAAGGAGCTGGGGACCCCTGAGGCCGGTTAGAAGCCATCTTTCACGGACATCCTGGGATTCATTACATTATTCTCTTTGCTGTTTTGTTTTAAATCATGCATGATAAAAAAAAATAAAAATAAAAAAGAGAGGATAGATAAAGGGATGGCAGTCAGATACTAATGAAGCAAACACTGATACTATTATATTAATAGCAGACAAGCTTTAGGGCAAATCATCTTTATTATGGACAATGAACATCCTTCCCAAATAGTCAAAAATGTAATTAACTATCAGGTTCCTAAACTTCTTCACCTGGGAGGTACGAGTCAGCTTGGGCTGCTACAACCGTAGCAGTCATAGACCGAGTGGTTTAAATGGAAATTCCGTTTGCACAGTTCTGGAGCCTGGCAGGTCCAAGGTCAAGGTGCAGCGCCCTCGGTCCCTTTGGGAGGCTTCCTGGCCTGCGCCAGATGCCTTCTCGCTGTGTCTCTTTCCTCTGGCAGTTGGAATTCCGCGATGGGAAGTCCACCCTCACGACACTGATGACTCCCACATGCGGGAGTGGGCAGAGCTCAGCAGCAGGGGAGGCAGGAAAGCGCTTGGGTCACAGGAGGGCTGCTGGGCAGTGGGGGCTGGTGCAGGCGGCAGACCCACCGGGGCACCCAAAGGCCAGTCCTTGAGAAGGTGTCGAAGCCATGCACGCGAAGCCCTGGGAGGAGGGCTGGGGCCTGGCTGGGGGCTCCCCAGGTTAGAGGCTGGCAGAGCTGGGACCTCTGCAGGCTGCCGCTGGAACTCAAGGGACATCTGCAGCTGGACTCCAGCAGCTCCTGGAGGCGGGCATGGAGGGGTCAGCAGAGGGACAAGAATGAGGTGGTTCATGTGGAACTGACCTACTCCGCTTCCTCAAGCCATCAGACCGGCTCCAGCAACCCAGGTCCCCACAGGGGTCTGACAGTCCCTGGGGGCTGCAGAGGACCAGTGATGGATGCTGTGGTCATCTGCTTAAGGCCCACAGAGCCGACTCTCTTTCTTTCTTACTTCGAGAGAGAGGGAGAATGAGAGAGAGAGAGAATTGCTTTTATTTATTTTCCATCTGGCCTTTATTTCTCCAACACTTAGTTGTGTACGTGGTGCTAGGGCTTGAACCCAGGTCCTGGCGGATGCCAGGCAAGCGCAATACCACTGAGCAACCACTTCAGCCCCCAACTGGGTATCTTGATACATTTCTCCAGGGATTGCTGAACCCACAGCAGCAGCCACAGTTAGAAGTGATAGGTTCTATAAAAAAAAATAAAAATAAAAAAGAACTGATAAGTTCCGCAGCACGATGAGGCATCTGTGGTATGTGTTTTATTTACTTCCGTCTGCCTGCCTGCCTGCCTGCCTGCCTGCCTCCCTGCCTCCCTGCCTCCCTGCCTTCCTTCCTTCCTTCCTTCCTCTCTGCCTTCCTTCCTCCCTGCCTTCCTGCCTCCCTGCTTCCCTGCCTCCCTGCCTTCCTTCCTTCCTCTCTGCCTTCCTTCCTCCCTGCCTTCCTGCCTCCCTGCTTCCCTGCCTCCCTGCCTTCCTTCCTTCCTCTCTGCCTTCCTTCCTTCCTGCCTTCCTTCCTTCCTCCCTTCCTGCCTGCCTTCCTTCCTGCCTGCCTTCTCTTCCTTCTTTCCTTCCTTGACAGGGTCTAGTTACTGAGGTTGGCCTTGAACTTGCCGTCCTCCTTCCTCGGCCTCCCGAGTAGCTGGGATTGCAGGCGTGTGCCAGCACTCTTAGCTCTGGTATGTTTTGCAATGAACCAGAACAGAAGAGCTCAGTAGCTCCAAACCCCAGCTGGGGGTGAGGAGGCGAGATGTTGGTTGCCCTGACTGGACACCTGTTGTGTTCATTTCCACGGGCCCACGGTTCACTCTTGTAGATGCAAGAGTCACAAGTCCATTCCCTACAGCCTCCACAGGGCTGGCACGAGGTGTCTCCGGATCCCCAGACACAAGACTTGAGGTTGGCCGGTGGAAACATGGCTCTGCCCAGGGTCACCACAGGCTGCTGTCTCCGGGATTGGGATCTTTGGGGGCCAGTGAGAGCTTCTTGTCACCCCCAGGCCTGCCACCTTGTCCCCAGGCTGCTATCTTGCCCCACGAGGTTCTCACCTCACCTGCACCCTGCCCTGCAGTCCCTGGGGCTGGAGACAGCACATGACTTGGGTGCTACCTCCATCCCTCAGAGCCTCCCCACCGTCCTCTGTGATGCTCTGAAATTTCCAGAACTATCCCAGCTGGGCCATGCTGACTTCTCAGCAGCCTCGAGACAGCAGAGTCCTACTTTATTCTTTCCCATTCAGGGAATGGCAAGGCCGAGGCACTGGGGGCCTCCTAGGCAGGTTTGGTTCCCCAGTGAGGAGGAGCCTTGAGGTCTGTCACCAACCCTATGGGGTGACTTTTCCCAGGGGCACACAGAGTCCCCTGGTCTGCAGAGTGGATGCAGGGGTGGCTTCTAAATCCGTCCAAGCTTCATGGTCACTCGGGAGCTGGTTAGAAACACGGTGCTGGGGCCCTCTGGGGGAACTCGGTTTGGGGTTAAGGTGCACCAGCCTGCTGGGGCCCGAGGGCCTGGACACAGCTCCACAGTGCACGCCCCCCTGAAGAACTGGCTGTCCCTGTTCCAGGCCTTGGCCCCATGGTGGCCTCGGTGACAACCATCCCAGGTGTGTGCACGGGTCAGCTCTGGCTGCCGTAACAAATCACGCTCTCGTGGTGCTGGGGGCTGGAAGGCCAAGGTGGAGGTGGCAGGGTAGGGCTGGCAGGGCCTCCCCCAGCTTGCAGAGGCTCCTGCTTGCTGCGTCCTCAGGCAGCAAGGTCCTCAGCACCCCTTCCTCTTCCTACCAGGGCACTGATCCCAGCCTGAGGGCCCTCCCCGCGCCACCTCACCTGACCTGACCGCTTCCCCAAGGGCCACCTCCAGATACTGTCCTCAGGCTTAGGCTTCAACCCATGACACCGTTCGGCCTGTGGCCACCTGTCAGGTCTCACCGGATGGCCTCCACCGAGCCAACAGCTGCTCTGCCCCAACCTGTCACCACCCCACTCTTGGCCTGGGGAATACAAAACGCCCCAAGGAAAGCCACCCCCTCCCCACACTGCACCAGTCCCCCAGAGTCCACCTGTTCTGCCTCCCGCACCCAGCGGGGCCTCCCCCAGGCGTCGCCATGGGACCACCCCAACTGCGACCACCCACTCTGCATCCCTGCAGCCGCAGACGTCCTGGGAAGAACCATCAGGGACTCTTAACAGGGGTGACGTTGGCCCCAGGGACACTTGGCCTTGTCTGTAGACGTTTTTGGTCATCACAGCTGGGGGTGTGGCTGGCCCCGGGAGTGTCCTGCCGTGAGCAAGACAGAGTGGAACACATGGGTTGCTGATGTTGGTCCCCTAAGTCCAGTTCCCAGACCCGCAGCCGCTGGATTCCTGCCCATCAGACCTGCTGGCCCGGGGAGCCAGGTGTCCTTCAGACCTGGTCTAAGCAGCAGGCCCAGGCTCTGGGTCCCGGTGCCCTCAGCTGGCTCTGGCATGGCCCATCTGTTCCACACCCCTTTCCAGGAAGGAGGAGCAAGGTCCCGCCCATACCTTGATTTTGGACTTCTGCCTTCAGAATTGTGAAAGAATCCATTTCTGTTACTTTTTTTTTTCAGGGCTGAGGACCTAACTCGGGGCCTTGCGCATGCTAGGCGAGCGCTCTGCCACTGAGCTAAATCCCCCATCCCCAGTTCTGTTACTTTTAACTCCTATTTGCAACAATGTTTCAGCAGCACCACCAGAAGCCAATGCACAGGCTGTGATAAGCTTTCTTATGGTTTTATTTCTTCGATACTTAGAGTTGCCGTTGAGGCTGAGGATATTTGGACTGTGTGGGTTTCTTGCCAATTTGGTTTCTTTCTTTAATTAATCAATTGATTTTGGGTATTGAGTATTGGACCTAGAGGTGCTCTACCACTGAGCTACCTCCTCTGCCCTTTTTATTTTTTGTTTTGAGACGGTCTCACTAGGTTGCTGAAACTGGCCTCCATCCTCCTGGCTCAGCCTCCCAAATGGCTGGGGTTATCAGCATGCACCATTGCGCCCAATTTTTCTTTTTTTTTTTTTAAGAGAGAGGGACAGTGACAGAAAGACAGAATCAATTTTATTTAGTTTTTCATGTGGCTTTCATTGCTCGGACACTTTGTTGTATACATGGTGCTGGGGTTTGAACCTGCGTATTTGTGCATGCCAGACAAGCACGGTAACCACTCAGCCACTGCTCCAGCCCAATTTATTTTTCTTTAAAACCAAGTTTTACTTGGGAGGCTGAGACAGGAGTATTGCAAGTTCAAAGCCAACCTCAGCAATTTAACAAGGCTCTAAGCAACTTAGCAAGATCCTGTTTAAAATTGATAAATAAAAAGGGCTGTGGACGTGGCTCAGTGGTTAATGTGCCCCTGGGTTCAATCCCCAGGACCCTCTTCCCAAAACAAAACACAGCTTCATTTAGTTTTTTATTTTTTGAGGTGTGATCACTTTTATTGGGATCTTCGAGAGCAATAGAAGGATAGATTAACACCTATCTCTCCAAAACACAGCTTTATTTAGATAGAACTCACTTGACAGGTGGCTCCCGAGTCTGGGGGCAGCAGGCCCACTTGGAGGACACACCCCACCATGGCAGCCCTGACACTGTCTTGTGTTCCCTGCCCCAGCCCTTTCTGCAGTCATACCAATCAATGCTTACATCTGAAGCTACTGAATAAAGATTCCTGGACGGGGTTTGTCGAGGGCCCCGGCTCCCTCTGCCAGGCTCCAATCCTTCCCAAGTTTTGTCTCAGATGTCCCACTAGCACACTCCAAGAAACCCTGGGTGTATGTGAGGGTTGTTCTTGGTGTCTGGCTCAGGGAGAGGTGGGGACAGGGTCAGACCAGCACTGAGGGACAGTGGGGAGCCTGAGCTGTCTCCTGCTTCCCGGGAGACTACAGCCAGCTCTGAGCAGCACTGGCTGTGTTCCACCACCTATTCTGTGATCCACCACCTATTCTCTGCCCAGGTGATTCAAGAACGGGGACAATTATGTGCTATTGGTACTTTAGAGAGACTCAGGTTAAGTAACTTGCCTGGGATCACACAGTAAATAGGAGATTAAACAAATGAAGCGTGCTCCATCCTGGAGCTGGTCTCTTGCTAGTGGGGGCCCCTCTGCATCTGTCAAGGCTCCTTTCTCTACCCCAAGAATGCCCTGGGGTCACAGGAGAGTGGAAATGAAGGAGTCACTGTTGCTAATCCAGAGCTGGACATGCCAAGTGGAACGAGGGTGGAGGTGACTGAAGCCTTGGAACCCCTCTAGGGGGTTTTCTCCTTTTTAGGTGACTTCCTGTCGCTCCCCACAGGGTTCTGGAGCGGGGATCGGGCAGAACAACCCAGCGAACCTGGGCCGTCCTCCGAGGGGCCTAATTAGGACAGGGATGGGGCGAGGAGTCGCTCCCCGCTGCACTCCAGAGCGAGGAACGGGCAGAACGACTCAACCTGGGCCGTCCTCCGAGGGGCTGAGTTAGGAAGGGTCGGGAGCCGGGAACAAGGGGGCCAACGCCGGCGGCCGGAACACGGGACCTGCATCTTCTACCACTGCTGGTCTCTCCGGTTCTACGCGTCTTCTCTACTTTCTTCCTTCAGGACACAACTGCTTTCCTCCTGGCTGCCTTTTTCTCTCTGGCTGCTTTCTCTTTGGCTGCTTCTTCTTTGGCTGCTTCTCTTACCTGACTAGCTGCTACTCTATTTATCCATTAGAGCAACCAATAGGGGCACAGTGCAAACACCTTTCTCCAATTGTAACAAATGAGTGGCCGAATAGCTTAGTCATGCGGTCAGGCAGTTTGCTAATTACAAGACAGCTGGACCCCTTAGAGTTGTTCACCACCAATTCTTCTACAAGCCAGCTGAACCTCATGTTCCCAACAACTTCCTGCCAACCCCTCCTTGCAGACACACACCTCACCTGCCCAACCTGTTCCCCGGGGGACTGTGCCAGGGAGGCAGGGCAGCGGGAGAGGGTGGAGGTGGGAAACTGCCCCAGCAGGCTCAGTGTGGGCGTCTGGTTCAGCCACAGGGCTCCCGCACTCCTGAGAGCACCCGGAGCTGGGGCGCAGGCATCTGGAGGCAATGGCGGCAAAGGGTCCAGGCTTGGAGCCCACGCTGGGGTACGCGGGGCTGCAGGGGCAAGGGCCAGGGCAGAGGCGCTTGGGGAAAGTGGCGGGGCCTGGGCTGTGGAGCCCTAGGAGAGCACATGGCCAAGGGACCCTTGTGACATGGGGCTCAGCGCAGAGGGCATGATCTTGTCCAGCCCTAACTGCCACGAGGCCTTCTGGGCCTCACAGCCCCAAACAGGCAGCCCTGGGAGGCACCCAGGAACCCAGTGATGGGGACAGATCCCTGCCCTCCCTGGAGCAGCTCCCAGGCTGGGGCAGGAAGCCTGCAGGCGGATGGGTGGGGCTAGCAGAAGTGGCCAGGGCTGTTATGCGTGTGGGGTGGGCAGGGGGCTTCTTGGGCAGCGAGGCCAGACCTGAGTCTTTGGTTTCAGATTTACAAGCCACATCCTGTGTACTGAGGGTTCTAGAAGGTTAAGCGGCCATCGTAGCAAACCTGGAAGCTACAGAGGGGCAGTTGGTCAGGTGGGGGAGGGGGAGGGGCTGGGCCCGGGCTGAGCCATCCTTGGCAGCTGTGAGGAGGGAGACCAGAGCCACCTGGACAGCGGTTTCCTTACCCTCAGAGGATTCCCCCTCCAGGCCTAGGTGAGATGAGGCGAGCAGAGCTCTGCTGTCCCCAGCCCTGTTCCAAGGTGTGCTAGCTGCCAGGAGGTCACAGCTCCCTACCTGCCAGGTCCCATCAGGCCCAGGTCCAGGGGGAGCTCAAAATCTGCCTCCACAGGGCCTTTGCACACCCACCCGGGCCTGGTCAGAGGTGGCCAGCGAGGCTCTGATCAGCCTAGGGCACACGGAGCCTGTTTGTAATCACAGCCCAGCGTTGCTGGTGGCACCCAAGGGTGGTCCCACAGGGTTAGGACACAGCAGGGGTGCAGTGGGCCACCTGGGTTGGTGTGGTGCCTCCTTACTGCTGGCACAACAGCAGAATAGTCTAATGACACCTTCCCAGAACATATCTCAAAGCATCTCATTACTAAACGATAGGTAACACCCCCCACCCCGTCGCCGTATCATTAATGTCCCAAGAGGGGCAGGAGGGCCTGGCTGGTCACCTGTGTGACTCAGGTCCAGCCAGCGTACGCAGCCAGCAGATCGCCAGCCCCCGCCCCAGTGCACCCTGAGTGCCGTCCCCTGCTTGTGGACCGCAAGGCAAGAAAGCACCCAGGGGAGAGGCAGGAGCCAGTTCCCAGTCAGCCTTCAGGACTCAGTGTGACCTCAGTCCCGGTCTTCAGCTGTCATTGACCACATTGGGGATGTCTGTGATCGACATCAGGATGCCTGGGGGCCACCGCTCAAACAGACTCCTTAAGCTTTCAGCCCCATGAAGCTTCAAGGGTGCCATGTGGGAGGCCAGAGCAGGGCTGTGTAACCCGGGACCCTTGAAGTCCAGGCAGGAGCATGGGTGGGGCTGGTGATGGCACTCCAGGCGGATTTCTGGACAGGGCCCTGGGACACTGGCCCAGCTTTCCTAGGAGGCCTGGCAGGGGGTGGACCCTGGTCCTTCCTAGGCTGGGGTCTCCATGTGGCTCCCCACGCCTGGCCATGGGTGGAACAAAGGGACAGGCTGGCGCTCCACCCAAGACAGAGGTGAGCCTTCTGGTGGCGGGGGCTGCATGCTGCCCCCCTGGGCCCTCATGGGATGGTGAGCAGCTAACGAGGTCCCCATGATGCCACACTGCCCTGGGCTGCAGCTGGGACTGGAGAGCACCCAGCCTCTGCCCCATCTCCCGGAGCCCCTCAGCTGAGGCAGCCCTGGCCACCCAACTTTCCTTACTGCTCCTAAGAACCATAGTGGTAGGTTGGGCAGACCCTGTCCACAGAGGCCACTGTCCCAGCTGCACTGACTAGGACGGCCACTAGGGCACCCGGCGGGGATGCCTGTGCCCTGCTAGCTCCTGTGGCAACGCGGCTCTGAGGCAGGGGTCCTGGGCACGGCCCCGGGAAGGCTGAGGATAGCTCATGTTGACACACACGCAGACACTCATCATTGCAACACGCACGCAAGAGCACACACGGACACACAACCAGACCAGAAATGCTCAGAACACACTGGCACACACAGGACTCAAGGGGAGCCCCGGCCCCATTCTCACCGCTCTGTCCAGCAGGATGGACCCCTATGAGGACACACTGCAGCGGCTGCGCGAGGCCTTCAGCTCGGGGCTTACGCGGCCAGCGGAGTTCCGGGTGGCACAGCTGCAGGGCCTGGGCCGCTTCCTGAGGGACAAGAAGCAGGATCTGCAGGACGCGCTGGCCCAGGATCTGCACAAGGTGGCCGGGGCGGGGCGTCCAGGCGGGGCTGCAGAGTCCTTCCCAGGCTGGGGGCATTTCCTCCACAGCACCATTGTCCCCCATTAGAGTCTTTGCCACCCAAGAGGACTGGCTGTGTCCCCAGCTTTAATCCCGTGTGCTTAACAGACACTTCCCTGGTAGTGTGTCACAGGTACATTGCGACACTGCCCCCAGGGAGGCAGGCTTGGTTGCTGGTCCCAAGTTCCAAGTGGGGAAACTGAGGCACTAGGTGCTAAGTCACTTGCCCACGGTGTCAAGGCCAAGAAGTGGCTGACTGGATTGGAGTCCAGGGCTCCACTCCAGCCCATGTGCAGCTCCGTGGGACCGCTGAGCTGCTGGTGAGGACTGTCCTTGCCTGCGGGGGTCCACCCTGCTGGCCAGGGCCTGACCGCCGCCTCCGCGCCTGCCCACAGTCGGTCTTCGAGGCAGACTTGGCGGAGATCATCCTGTGCCAGAACGAGGTGGACCTGGCCCTCAAGAACCTGCACACCTGGATGAAGGACGAGCCAGCGGCCACGAACTTGGTGAGTCTGGGGGCAGCAGCGGGGCAGGGGACAGCTCCGGTCCCCAAGGCTGGGGCAAGTCACTGGGGACTGCATGGGAGGGAGCTGAGGCCAGGCAAGCAGGTTCTGGGGGCCTGGGGGCGCCTCATGGTTCTCCCTCTCCGCAGCTCACGAAGCTGGACTCGGCCTTCGTCCACAAGGAGCCCTTTGGGCTGGTGCTGATCATCGCGCCCTGGAACTACCCCGTGAACCTCACGCTGATGCCGCTGGTGGGGGCCATCGCCGCAGGTGGGGAGAGGGGCGCTCCAGAGCTCCATGGCCGTGGCACCTTCTGAGCGCAGGCTCCCCTCCAACACCCCGTCTGCCCTGCAGGGAACTGCGTGGTTCTGAAGCCATCCGAGATCAGCAAGGGCACAGAGAAGGTGCTGGCTGAACAGCTGCCTCAGTACCTGGATCGGGTGAGGGCCCTGCCCCACCAGTCCCCGTGCCCCGTCCCTGCCCTCTGGGATGCCCCACTTCCCCTGGGCCCGGCCCTGAGCTGCCTCCCCACCCCGCAGAACTGCTTCGCCGTGGTGCAGGGGGGGCCCCAGGAAACCCAGCAGCTGCTGCAGCACAAATTTGACTACATCCTGTTCACGGGTGAGGGCGCCTGGGCCGGGTCCTGCAGGGAGGAGGCAGCAGAGGAAAGGGCAGGAAGGCCACGGAGCAAACGGACCACAGTCGGAGTAGGGAACCCGAGAGCTGGAGGTGCCCCAGGGACACACAGTCAGGGCAGGCTGGCTGGGTCCCCAGAGAATTCTTGGGGGTTGGATCCTGGAGTGGACGGGCTGGAGGCAGGGGAGGCCAGGACTTGGACTGTGAGGGTCTTTGTGGAAACAGCGGGAGCAAGATTCAGGTACCCAGGACCTCTGGCTAAAGCCAGCAGAGGGGGTCTCCTGACCATGTTCCTCAGGGAGCCCTCGAGTGGGCAAGATCGTCATGGCCGCCGCTGCCAAGCACCTCACACCTGTCACCCTGGAGCTGGGGGGCAAGAACCCCTGCTACGTGGATGACGACTGCGACCCCCAGACCGTGGCCAACCGTGTGGCCTGGTTCCGCTACTTCAATGCCGGCCAGACCTGCGTGGCCCCCGATTACGTCCTGTGCAGCCCCCAAATGCAGGAGCAGCTGCTGCCTGCCCTGCAGAACGCCATCACCCGTTTCTATGGCGACGACCCCCAGAGCTCCCCCAACCTGGGCCGCATCGTCAACCAGAAGCACTTCAAGCGCCTCCAGGGATTGCTGGGCTGTGGCCGCGTGGCCATCGGTGGCCAGAGCGACGAGAACGATCGCTACATCGGTGAGGCCCCCTCCCTGCCACAGCCCACCTGAGCTAAGAGCCTTCCTGGCTGGAGCTCAGCCCCTGTCAGTGCTGGAGCCAGGCCTGGGAGCAAGGTGACCTTCCCTCCTGCCATCTGGTGTCCCAAGAGACCAGAATCCAGAATCTATGGGCCCACAACCCAGGTTCCAGACTCTGGTGGCCCTGGCCTGAGTGTCCCAATTCCTGGGTCCCAGTAACTCAGGGCTCCGCGGTGCTGCTGCAACATTCTGGGACGCTGGGACCAAGGACTCCATGGTTCTGAGATCCTGTCGCTCTTACCTTGAGGCTGGAGGGCCCACAGCCTCATGTCCCTTCTTGGAGCTGCGGGGACTTCCTTCCCTAGGCCATTAGCATGCGGGGAGGTCAGACCCGGGGTCCTGGCCCTGCTGAATCCTCCGCCCCTGGGGGTGTCCGCCCTGGGGGTGTCCGCGCTGCGACCCTTAGGCTGGCTGTGCCCTGTGCCTGCAGCGCCCACTGTGCTGGTGGAGGTGCAGGAGACAGAGCCCGTGATGCAAGAGGAGATCTTTGGGCCCATCCTGCCCCTGGTGACCGTGAGGAGCCTGAACGAAGCCATTGACTTCATCAACCAGCGGGAGAAGCCGCTGGCCCTGTACGCCTTCTCCAACAGCAGCCAGGTGCGCCCGCGGGACGGGCAGCAGAGGGGCTGAAAGGCCTGTGGACTGGCCACCCCCTCTTTACCACCCTCTGCGAGGCAGATTGGCACAGCAGTCACCTTAAGAGTGACTGTATTCCAGGCTGCCTGGTTCCACTGCGTCCTGCCCAAGGACATCTGGCAAAGGGAACCTGGGCAGGTGTCTGTCCTGACCCAGGCAGCCTCCACCTGGAGGAAGAGAGCTCCATTTTCCTGAATTATGCAGATTCCCAGTGGACAGAGCCCCATTTGGGGTTGGGGACAGCACAAGGCTGGGATGCCCAGGGCAGAGCTAGGCTCTGGGTGGGTGCTGCTGTGAGGCCCTTGCATTTTACTACGATGTCCTCAACATGCTGCCTCCTCAGTCACTGTCACTGGCTCCCCTCCGTGCCACAGGGGTGTCCTCCAGCTTTGCCTCCTGGTGATGGCCACCTGGAGGGTGCCTAGAGGGGACAGAGCTCAGCGGAGGGTGCAGCTGGGGAGGCCCTGGAGACGAGGCCCCGCTTCCCCTGCCCTGATGGTGGGCGCCCTCTCCACAGGTGGTGCAGCAGGTGCTGGACAGGACCAGCAGCGGCAACTTCGGGGGCAACCAGGGCTTCATCTACCTGACCTTGCCGTCCCTGCCACTGGGTGGCGTCGGTGCGTCCCACCCCTCCACCATTCAGCTCTGCAGATCCAGGCCCTGGGCCTCCGAAGGCCTCAGTTTGCCTAGCTGTAAAGTACTTCTCCTGAGTGGCCTGGCTCTCTGAGCTCCCTGCCAGCTGCGGGCTTCTGTCCTGGGGAGTGGGCAGCTCCAGCGGCTGGCGCTTGGGGCTGGATGGGCCCCGCCTCACAGCCTCATTTTCTTCACCCGCGCAGGCAATAGCGGGATGGGCAGGTACCATGGCAAGTTCTCCTTCGACACCTTCTCCCACCACCGCGCCTGCCTGCTGTCCCCCGCAGGCCTTGAGAAGCTCAATGAGATCCGCTACCCGCCCTATAGCAGCAGGAGCCTGCAGCTGTTAAGCTGGGCCCTGGACTCCCAGAGCTGCACCCTCCTATGAGCGCCCACCCGACTCCTCCATCCCGCTGTCCTCCTGGGCCGCCAGCTGCCACCCACATGCTCAGTGGCCCCTGACAGGCAGGTGTCCAGCCACCGTGTGAGCCTCCCCATGCCTGAACAGTCCTCGGAGCACCGGTTCCAGTCACTTTTCATACCAAAGTCCCCTCTGAAGCCACCAATTAGATAGGTCTGGCAATGGAGAACCCCACCCGGAGGCTGGGCAGATGCTGCAACGAAAGAGGGCTCTTTTTGTCAGATCTATAAACAGGATCCCAAAAGACAGCCTCTGCTGCCAGCTCCATTCACACCTGGGGACGTGTGTCATTGCAATCACTCTGGGGCAATGTGGAAGGAACAGGAGGGAGCACACGGCTAGCTGGCAGGGTCTGGGTGGGTGCAGGCAGGGGTGACTGGGGAGGTGTGAGTGGATGCAGGCTGGGGGTGACTGGGGAGGTGGGGTGACTGGGGAAGTCTGGGTGGGT
>PVKS010036794.1:0-19089 GCA_004027875.1 Aplodontia rufa
AGGGATAAGGGAGGGTAATTGGGGGGGGCACTCCTGGGGATAATTGCAATATCCAGAATATTTACACATTTTATACACATTTTATATTAATTTGTTAAAATCTTGTAAGGTTGTTCAAAAATAAAAATTAAAATTAAAAAAAAACTGTGGATAGAAATAATTGACTCATTTATATTTGTCAAAGAATTCTAGTATCTATAAAATATTTTTAATTACAGTAATTTCTCCAAAGTTTTTTTTAATCAGTTTCTAAATCTAGGAAAATTTTAACATTCTCTTCGTGAGGTATAAACTGCATGTTGTGTATCAAAAATATTTGTGCTGTTTTCTGAAGTGGACTTTGAGGAAATGATCATATATATTATTATCATGATATATTACATAGTTAGAAAATAGTAACTATATATTATTGCTATCATATAGAACTTTTAAAAGAAATAAAAGTCAATAAACTTAAGTTGTGTTTTTTTTTTAATTTCCATAGATTATGTTTTGGAAAGTTCTGCAAAGATTTGCTGAGATGTTGACTTCCGTTCAAGTTTATACCAACAAAGAATGAATACGTGCAAGGAAATAATTACCAAAGAAAAAATAGCATTGGATTTAGTAGCTTATGATACTGCAAATAAATAAGCTAAATATTAAATGGAAGAAAATAAAAATCTTAAATGTGATTTAACTAGCTCAGGATGAAAATTTAAGTTGAGTTTAAAACTTTTCATAATATAGTATATGAAAATTATTTATACACCTTTCTGGTAAGAAATAAAATCTGACGATTTTAATGAATATAAACCATGATATAGTTTAACAATTAGAGTTCTACTATATAGTCCTATTGAATAGTATTGACATAAAATACATTTTTTCCTTAAAAATGTGTTGATCCAGTATGAATTTCTACATTGCTAAAATATATTCTTCATTATTCCTAATATTTGCAATGACAGTTTGTTAAATTCCTCTATAGACTGTGCAACCACCTAGATCTAGAGCACAGTTATTATTAAGAATAGCTGGTACTGTGTATACAATTGTCATGTAAATAAAAAATGTTCTTCATAGGTATAAGAATTATGTCACTATACTTGAGGATTTCAGGAAAATATATGACCCAGAATGAGAGGTAAGGGACCAGGCGATGCGAGGAGGAAGGTTGGGGACTGCTGTGCAGCTTGATGAATGTTGACCAAGTTGTATTGCTGTATTTCATGCATCTATGTATATGTGACAACACATTCCATCATTGTGTACATCTATAAAGCACCAATAAAAATAAATAATAAGAGTGCTGGAGTGGTGAATCAGTGGTTACAGCTGTTGTCTCGCATGTGTGAGTACTTGAGTTCAAACCCCAGCACCACGTCCACAATAAAATGTAGAGGAATGAAAGTCACATGAAAAACTAAATAAAAATTGCTTCTCTCTCTCTCTCTCTCTCTCACACACAGTCCCTCTCTTTCTTTAAAAAATAAAAATTAAAAAATAAATAGTAAATAATAGAAAAAAAGAATAATTGAATTATTTCACAGTATCTTTCAAGAATTTTTAGCCATAATTACCTGAAAATAATGTGAATTATTTTAATTATCTTTGATTATTCTAATTGATAATACATAGTCAAAGTGAGAGATTGCAATTTATAATCATTTATGTTATAATACTCCATAAACTACAATTGGATTTTTCTGTTTTTCTTCTTTTTCTAAGGATGCCATAGATGCATTTGCTGTCATTGTTTTTAATATTCTTCACAAGCCTCTCACTGGAGTCTGTAGATGTAATTCTTGGGAACCTGCAACACTTGTATTGGACAATAGTCAGTGTTATGCCTTTTATGCTGAAATATATGATTGTTTTGTTTGCTTCTGTGTGGTTTAATGTCTGATCATAAAACGTTATGTGCAATCTTACTGTAGTCAGTGCATGGAAGTTTATGTGAGCTGAAAGGAGAACTCCTGGGCCAACCATGAACAGAAATAGTCATTAAGTTTTAAACAGTTAACGAATGACAGCCTCCAGCTGTTAGCATCTTCTGGTCTAATTATGCACAGTTTTATAAATTTATGCATCATTTATTTATTTTTTATCTATCCTGTCATAGTTAGATTAAATATAATACACAAAATAACATATGACAGGGTATAGCTTATTTTGTGTGTGTGTGTTTGTATTTTTTCTCAACTGATTGTTTCTCTGTAAATTCCATAATACTCCAAAGAAAAAATGGTTTTTTTATTTTAATAATGTAAGAAAAAAGCATTAATTATTAATTATCAAATAATGTTTCTTTCTTTGTAATTTTGTTACATCATCAACTCCTGAAAATTCTATGACTATGTAAGAATTCTTCTGAGCAGCACTTGGAAACTAAGATTTCAGACCAGTAATACTTCATATACAATAAACCAGCTCCAAAAATCTATATTCTCATGAGCTCTACTTTATGAGCATTTTCCCTGCGGACTTTATTCTTTATCCACTTGCTACAATAAACCATAGATATGAGAATGGGAGCTTGTCTTTTCTGAGTTCTGTAAGCCACCCTAGCAAATCATCAAAGCTAAGGTCTGCCTTGGAGAACTTCTGACACAGTGAAACAGTGACACTGTTCCATCCTTATCACACACATAAAAAAAAAAAAAGTCAGAGAGAGAGAAGAAAGAAACTTTCCTCCTTAATAGGGAGGATCAGTCTATGGCTGGCCAGATGATTATCCATAGATTATTGAACTGACAATTCAGTTGTCATAGCTCTGACAATTGCACCCAGAAGAGTTAGGATCTTCTAGAATCACTACAATGTGGTATAGGTCACCAAGAAATTGAGCTTAACTGTTTCTGAATAAAGAAATATCAGGTGTAGTTCCATTGGTATTTTTTGATCCTAACTGTGATTTATTCAGTACAGATAATTGAAAATGATTAGGTTCATATACTGTGAAAAAATGGTAATTTTAAAAAAGTATTGGTTCTTTTACAGCTGTCCATACAATAGCATTCATTTGGCATAATTATAAAAAGCTCTAATTCAATCCTTACCTTCACCTTCTACCTCTCCCTGTCTTCTTACCTCTGCTGATCTTTCTACCATTTTTAAGTATTTTTTAAAAAGTAGTTTCATGCGGGTATACATGATTTTGAGATTCACTGTACTATATTTATATATGTATATAGGAATATTAGGTCATATTCACAAATGGGAATTTTTATCTCCTTATCCCAGACAACCCTCCAAAAATAATGAAAAAATTATTCTCCCCAGATTATTCACATAACTCATATATGACATGCAGTGATGTGAAATAATTGTATATGTGTAATACATGAATTATTTTTCATATTGTTTGTATACGTTAGATGACATAGAAGGAAAATAATATTTTTTCATTTTAATTCTTTTGTATTTTATAAAATCCCAATTGGAATGACAAAGCCTCAACTGTAATTACAGAATCCCATAATTTTTGCTATATTAAATCATGCCAAAATTATTTTTAACTTGGGACAGCACACACCTGGGAGTTAGATGGTGTGATGCTGGCCAGAAGAAACAAAATTGGAGAATCTCAACAGGGAGGTAAAACTCAGTGGGACAAAAATCAATGAACCAAAACAATTAACATGAAATTTATAAAACTCTGTTCTTACTATGTGTGATGTATAAAATCAGATATAAGGCTGGATTTAGCACAATAGGCGTAGTCTTCCCACACCTGTTCTTTGGAAACTATAGGAAAGGCTTAGACAGAGATGAAATACGTCTATTCAAAGATCGCCTACCCACCACAAGGGTGTGGTAGATAGGTTCAGGATGAAATTTGAAACACAAAGATACAGTGGCCCTATAATAGTTTATTAAGAGAAGTTAAGAAACCTGCATTAAAAGTAATCCTCGCATACTATATTCATTACTCTCCTTTTATGTGTTTCCAGGACAAGCCATTCCTATTTCTGTGATTATTCTGCAGATCAACACTAAGTCTCTAAAAACCACTAGAAATCATACTAAAGTTTTATCTCTGGTCTGAAGGAACAGAATCCTATCTGACAAGGTACACATTTACCTGTAATTCTGAGACTTTTTGCCCCCCTCTTTTTTTTTTAAAGCGGGAAACTACTGACTAAAATATCATTTGAAAAATGCATGCAGAAATACATTTCTTGTTTAAAATTTTTAATGAAGGAAAGCAGAAATAGTTCTATCCACTACAAAAATAGATATAAATTCAATGGGGAAGACCATATTATTCATGGAAAATGATGGTGGAGTTGCTAAAAGAAAGAAGATTATGAATTGGATTCTAGACCCTGTTTTTTAGTTTTTTAAAAATTCTTAATTGTTAGCATGCACGCAGAATCAAGAAGGGGGTGGGAGGTTACAGTATAATGTTCAGCTAATTCAACTGTAACCCTAAAATTGATCTAGTACTCTCCTTTGTGTGATGTCCCAGGGCCACATCTATAAGCAAACCAGTTCCCAATGCCCGTCTGAAGATAAGAGAAACCTCAGAGCACAAGCCCATAGCAAGGAAATCAGAATCTAGGAAGTTCTTGGATTCCCAGTGCTCCTCATCCATTAGAAAGAAGCAAAGATAGGTCTTGTCTATCGGGTGGTGGTGTGAGGTATATTGGAAGGACTATTGATTAGCTTTAGAGGCAAGCTCAGTTCTCATTCACATAGCTTACTAAAAAAATCTGTCCACGTTTCAGAATTGAGGGGAGGCACTCCTCTAATCTCTTGGCTTATCCTCACCAAAGTATAGTAGTAGCACTGTGTCCTAGCATAGAACACAATATTTCTGCTAATTGTGTTTTATTAATTCGCTTGAATTCTATGTTTGGATTTTCAAGGAAAAAAAATTCACTGCTACTTGTCACTCAAGTTTTATTTCTACTATATTTACAGGAAAATTCCACTCAGATTGCATTCTTATTATATGATGCAAGTCACAGTCCTGTGGCACAACTCTGTTTAAAGTTAAAAAGCCTTGGGGCTGGAGCGGTGGCTCAGCGGTTTCGGCGCTTGCCTGGCAATTACAAGGACCTGGGTTCAAACCCCAGCACCACGTACACAACTAAGTGTTGGAGCAACTAAGGCCATGTGAAAAACTAAATAAAGTTGTTTCTCTCTTTCTCTGTTTCTCTCACTGTCCCTCTCTCTTTAAAAAAAAAAAAAAAGTTAAAAAGCCTTTCTTTTATATTTTGACTTAGTGTTTCCAGCACTGTGTTAATCATTAAATGAGGTATATAATAAGTTAAAAGGGAATACAGTAGGAAATCACTCCAAGTAGAACATAACCAATTGAAGAGAATCAGTTATTTCTAAAGTTAATCACACATGATGTCAACATTTGTCCTCTTTTTTATATTATTCTCTAACTTACACTACAAATTCAGTTAAGATTAGGGCTACTCTCTCAAGACTAGGTAGGTTATGAATTTAAGTATCCATATAAACTGTCAGAAAATATTTAGTGGGGATTCATATTTTCAGAACAGATACTAGAGATTGACAGAACAAGGTAAGAAGAAACAATTTGAAGATGGAGATATAGATTAAAATTCAAATCTCTTTTGATCTTAAAAAAATTTTGTCTTTTCATTATCATGACAACTCATGAGAAATCAGCAGTCATTCATGTTAAAAGAATAAAAAGAAAGAAATCCAGCCAAGATAAAAAGAAGCAGTCTTCCTCTGCCTTGAACTTAAGTGAACTGGGACAGATAAAATAGTCTAGTCAATTTGATGTGTCGCAGTTATCTCTGCAATGTGCTCATCTACATTTAAACTATGTTTTCAAAGATAATAATATAAACTCATGCATTTATGGTAAATGGATTATGGAAAAAGATGTCAAGAACACAGAATGGGAAATGATAGTCTCTCTAATCAGTAGTGGTGGGGACACTGGCTATCCATATGTAAAAGAATGACATTGGATCTTTATCTAATACCATACCAAACAAATCAACTTAAAATGGATTAAAGACTTAAAGACTCTAATAGTGCTAGAAGGAAAAACATAATGGAAAAATGCTTTCTTTTTCTGTTCTTTTTGATACTAGGGATTGAACCCAGGGGCACTTTACCCTTTACCAACAACCCACATCCCCAGATAGCCCCCCCTTTATATATGTATATATTAGTTTTAGGACAGGATATTGCTAAGTAACTGAGGAGTGGAAAACATTTTAATCTAGGCAACAGATTTTTGGATATGATTCTATAGGGCAACAAAAATAAAAATTGACAAATAGTATAGTACCAAAATAAAAATCTTCTGTACAACAACAAAAGAAGCATTTTAACATTCAAGAAAAGATTTAATGATCAAAATATCAAATGAATGCAAATGAATCAAAAATAACAAGAGAAATCTATGTTACAAAGACAGCTTTCAAATATGCTCACACACTTTGGGGGCCTAACCAGGGCTCAAATGGCTTCCACTGGGATGAACATGCTTATATAACTGCTGCCCTTTCTGTCCACAAATGCTGTGGTTGAAGTTTCTCTACAGTTGCTGTTTAAACATTGTCTTTTAAATATTCTGTGCCAGATAATACTCCTCACCATCCTCACTCATCTGTGATGGTCTCAAGCAAGTTAAATTTAGGGATGAATTGTTTCACTATATGATAGCAAAAATTTACACTAGAAATACTCCAATATAGACTCTTCATATCTTTTTGCATGAACAATGATCAAGCACTTGGCTCTACCAAAGTGTCTCATATCTCCTGCATTTCCACTGAAAGTTCAAATCCCATTATGCTTCTAATAATTGACCTAAGTATATCTTTAATTCTTCAAGTACTTTGCTTATTTTGTGCTAGAACACACATAGACATAATTTATTTTTTTCTTCTTTTCAGATGGACATTAACTAGACCTACCTAATACAAATTCAATGTAACATCAATGTTCTCCAATCAATGGAAGATTTATGCTGGGCCTAGCAAGGGTGAGAAGAGCTGTCAACCCTCACTTTACATTATCTGATGAGCACCCTATTGAACACTGGCAAGTTTACCTCAATAAAGATGACAAAAACCCTACCCAGCATTTTGTTTTTGTTATAAAGAGAGAGACAGAAAGGAAAGAGGGAGAAAGAGAGAAATTATTTTTATTTATTTATTTTTTTCATCAGGTCTTTGTTTCTCCAACATTTAGTTGTTCATGTGGTGCTAGGGTTTGAACCTGGGTCCTTGCACATGCCAGGCAAGCATTCCAACCACTCATTATTGCTAAAACTTCCATTGTTCTTACTCTTCTAGGTTTAGGGTTAAGGCAACTGAAATTGAGAACTCATTTGGATGTTATTATAATATTCTAAACCTCATTTATGTCTTTTTTTTCCTGAGAGAGAGAGAGAGAGAGAGAGTTATTTTCTTTTCCCCTCTGGATTTTGTTTTTCCCTTTCTTTATTTGTGTATGTGGTGTTAGGGATTGAACCCAGGTCCTCATGCATGCCAGGTAAGTGCTTTACTGCTGAGCCTCATCTCCGGCCCTCTCATTTAGTTTTCATAAAAGCCAGATTGTAGCCTGTAAGCCTCAGATATGGTGTATTTATATTCTTACTATGAAGTTTGCTGTGATCTTATACATCCTTTTTTACTGCATCTAGAGATCTGAGACATTATTTACATTTTGATGGGAGACCCCTTAGAAGCTCCAGTGAAAGAATCAATCCACAGTTCATGCATCCTGAATCCAGAATCTGTAGCATTTTATGTATCTATAATTTATTTTGTCTTTTGAGAAACTTTAACTATATAGTCACACAATCCCTGTATGATATCTTGTAACAGTTTGTAGTCTTACTATTCTATGACTAAATCACTCACCTAACTTAATTGGTCACCCCTTTATGGCTATTGAAACTAAAGGGATATAACAAATCCAATCAATGCTTTGCTTCTGGGAGTGCATACATCCTGTGGATTCTGAGTCTTCAAATATTTTTTTTCTAAGAAAAGTTTGTATAGCCTTACTAAACTGATATATCAATAACTAAATCTTATGCACCATCCCTTTGTTCAATCCTGTGTGTCTCAGACTTGACAAACTTCCTAAGTCCAAAGTCTTGGGTATGCTTCATTTGGGGAATTTCCATTCTTGAGACTAATAATTCTCTAATTTCTATAATCAGGTTTTTACTTACTGAGTCAAAGTCTTAACCAACTTCACAGATATTAATTCTCCTAAGTAGGGCACCTCCTCATATTAAAAAATTTGGATTTAAAAAAAAATTTCAAAATTTTCACTTTGTACACATTTGGTTTCCAAATGATATTATCTTATCATGCATAATTCTGGATGCCATCAACCTTCTATTAATTTTTAAATAAGTTCTTATGTCTTTTTTGTTGTCCTTCAACACAGCTTTGGTGTATTTTTGATAAATCTGTTCATCATTCAAAACCTTGGGCATGTATCTGTCATTAATTTCTTTCTTTGTACAAGACTATACATCTGTCGTTCTAATATACTTATCACAATTTTACCTAGAAAGGTAATCTATATTAGAAGGTATAATATCCATCAGTTCTGGATCTGACAGACACATCAATTATGCTAAGAGATGCTGTTTTCTGTCACAGTTTTTAGTAGAGTAATTCAGTTAGCTAAATATTCCTTAACATTTTGGTGCTAAAAACACTTTTGGTAGTTTGGTGAAGTCAATTCCTTCTAAAAACACTGACTGTATATAAATGAAAAAAAATTCTAAAATTACAGAGTAAGCCAATCATTTTCAAAGTTATCAAAACATTAAAATTTTGATGTGATCATTTTCCTTATTGTTATTATATATTAATATTACCTCTGTGTATAAAAATGCCAAAATTTAAAGAATGAAAAACAGAAATGATAATACAAAATATTTACTACTATAATGTAGTACAAAATATCTGTGGATTCTGTTAACTGATAAGATATGATATTGCTAATGTAAGCAATATTTGTTTCCTAAATTCATAATCCTGTAATGTTGCATATCAACTAGAGCTTAAAGAAAATGAAAATGAAAATATCCTTATTTAAGTTCATGCATCCCTAAACTTTAATGTGTGCCTTCACATTCCTGTACTCTTGTTTAAGAAAATATGATTGATAAAGGCAAAAATCCCTGGGATCAATGAAACTACAAGTAGTCTTTACAAATTTGCCTGGGTTTGAAAGGTTTCCCAGATATGATGCTTTCTGTGCTAAAATAGAGATCATCTCTGGAAACCTTGAATGGTTCATCTCATTAGGGAGCTCCTAGCACTGATGTTACATTTGGAAGTTAAGTTTTATTTGTTGGTCTCCAAAATTGAGTAAAATAAGGTAGAATAGAGGAGAAATTAGTACTGGGTAGTAAAACTGTACTTATCATTCTTCATGCCTCAATATGTGTGTACTTGTTTTCTCATAATATGCTTTTATATAAATATGTACATAAATAACAATTACACCCCAATACCAAAGAAATAATCCTTAAATTTCATTAATTACTATATATAGCTACTAGTTGCTAATTGTGAGTGTTATCAAATAATTAAAATTTAGTTACTTAAAAGCACAAATTCATTCTAATATAACTTTGGCAGTCTAAAAATGGGTCTGCAGCGGGGTTACATCTAGGGGTCTGGGTTAGAATCTGTGCTTTCCGGGGCTTCTTCATTCCTTAGCTTAGGTCACGTCCTCCAGCTTCAAAGGCAGCAACATCTCATTTTTTTTCTTCCCTTACTTTTCTCTTCCTTTTATAAATGCTATTGGAATTATATTGATTCCACCTAGATAAAGCAGGATAATCTCCCTATCACAAGATTCTAAGCTTAATCACAAGTGCAAAATTTCCCCTGAATGTAAAGTAATGTTTTCCCAGGTTTCCAGGATCAGGATTGGACAATTGGGATATCATTATTCATCCTGAAAAAAAACCAAAGTTTGTACTACTTAATCTTAACAAATCCACCATGCTAGATCAAAGAAGCAATTCTATAAAAGTAGAGCCAGACCTCTCCAACTGTCTAAATGAGGGACTTTTGCCAGTTCCAGGAAATGAGGTTCCCACTTTTCCACTCCAGTGAAATTTTATATTTATTTATGACTGATAAAAATGTTCCTGAGTCTTTTCTGAATCTTTAATTCCCAAACTTTGTCTTTCAATTTAAACATTTTCTTCTTACTTTAAGTTTAAAATTCTATTTGATCAATGTCTAACCTACTGTTAAGACTTGTCTACTGAGTCTTTGATAAATGCTGTTGTCTCAATGTTGTGTCCCTGTTTCATTCAGCTTTTCTGCCACTGTGACAAAAATCCCTGACAAGAACAACTTAGAGGAAGAAACACTGATTTTGACTCATGATATCAGAGGCATTAGTCTACCAAAGTCCATTGTTCTGGGTCCAAGGTGAAGCAGTACATCATCTGGGAAGGGTCTGGCAGAGAGAAGCTTCTCCCCTCCTGGCAGCAAGAAAGCACAGAGAGGGAAAGGGAAGCGACCTCAGGGAACATGTATCCTTCCAGGGATCACCCCTAGTGATCCACCACCTCCAGCCCTCCCTACCTGCCTACAATTACCACCCAGTAGTCAGTCCTCTCAAACTAGGGTGGAACCATCAGTGTATACCTATTACAATCTTATCATTTCATCTCTGAATATCCCTCCATTAACATAGGAGCTTTTGGAGGAAAACTCATATCCAGACCATAACATACCCCAAATTTCTTTGTTGCAACATCATCCCCAGTGAGACAATATCAGGGAGTGGAGACATTGGGAGGTGATTAGGCTGTGAGGGCTTTGTAGGATCAGAGACCTTATTAAAGACCCAGAGACTTCCTTATCTGTTTCTGCCATGTCAGGATGGGGACACAGCTAACAGATACCATCTATGAATCAGAAAGCAAGCACTCTTCAGACAGTGAATTCACTTTCATCTTGGCCTTTCCAGTGTTGCAAACTGTGAGAAATACACTTCTGTTGTTTATAAACTACCCAATATTTTGTATAGCAGTCCAAATGGAATAAAACAAAATTCAAATATGTTTAAATTGAGATATTTTCTTCTGATTATTTGAAACTTCATGTAATATAGTAAAAATTTTTCATTTTAAATTCCTTAGCGTAGTAATTATAAATACATAGTTACATATCATATTTTTAGCATACAGTGTAATTATCTTGTGTTTGGATTTCATCATTATCATTTAACTTGACTTTGGCCACTTTTTTCTAATTTTTCCTTTGTTTTTTAAATTAAATATTAGATACTGCATTTGAGAAATCATAGGGACTAATTGAGAATCTATTGATGATCTATTTCTCTAAATCTATTCCTTTTCTTTTGCTGTTGAAAGAAAACCTGTTATAATCCCCTTCTCAACTTAGAATCCTTTTAAAATAAACATAATATTCCTTAGAGGAACTTTTCTATTTATAGAACATCCTTAAGAGAAATCTCTGTTCATAAAAATCTGTGCTGACACCAACATTATTTGTCTTAGTCAGCACTCTCAGTTTATATATGAAATCTAGTGCATATGTGTATGAGAGAGATCATAACAGCATCAATGTGTACATAACCAAGATAGAGCTTAGTTTTACTGCTCAGCACTATTATGCAAATAAAAAAATTCAATTTCTCCAATGATTTACATTATGATTTTGGCTTATACTAAATACCAACTGTCCAGTTAAGTACAGTGTTTCAGATATGCTGGGTACAGAAAAATGATCCAGGAAATGAGATTCCTGTAAAGAATGGCTTGGACTGTTCCAAAAGGGGGAAATGTTGCACATGAATCTTTAAAGTTTATCTCAAGTCATAACTTCTTAGAAAGTCATTTTGTGTTACCAAGATATTTCTTAGAGTCTTCTCTTTTATGTACTTGGCAGGAATCCATTATCATAGCCTAGGGCAGTGAAAGTCCTCCTCATGTTCTATGAAATTCTTCAATTTTATTTCTCTGTTTCTAAATCTGCAGAATAGCTTTATATAGTAGCCTAGACTTATTTAAAGAAAAATAGACACTGTCTTTTGGACCCTTGCTTATTATTTCCATTATTAAGTCAATGTAGAGCTCCTGAAAATAACCTTGCATAAATGTAATTACGTTTGGTAAAGAACCATACTCTTGTTATAAACAATAACAAACTCACATTTCTCAGTGAGGTTTCAGTATGTCATCACTGAAGCTTGCAAAAATTGTTAAAAGTACATTCTTTGGTCAGTCTGAGAACAAACAAATTATAATTTTCTTGATGGATATCAATTCTATACTTTTATGCAGTTTTCCAAGATGTTTTGGATTTAAAAGCTTTTTTGGGTAGTACAGTAACTTCTTACTAGGCATAATATTTTGTACTGAAACAAAGAAAATTTAGTTTTTGTGCCAAATGTCTTGAGCCAACATCGATGTCCCATTTCTCATTTATACTTAATGGGCTATTAATTACTTTCATTTCATACAAAAATTCCCAGAGAAAACAGACAGGAGAACCAGATGACTGGTTCTATTCTGGGGGAAATATAAAATTCTATGACCATAAAGCTTCTGGGCTAAACTACTATGAGCAATCTTAATATGAAAAAGTAGTAATGTCTAGTAATCTCTGAATAAATAAATAAGATGCTTTGGAATACAAAGCTTCTCTATAATTTATTTTAAATCTCTTGATGTTGATTACTTTTCTCCCCTATATTTTAAAGTATATAAAAATTAATATTAAATTGGAGATATTTACCTATGACTAAAAATAAGTTTGTATGATTTTCATATCTATATGGGAAATTAGAGTTTATTCCACTATAGCAAAATAAGAACAAATATTCATGTAGACAACTGTGTAATCCTATATGTCTCCATTTTATATCCTTCTGGTTAGTTGTTATTACTTAATTATTAAATTAAATCACATTTAGTAAAAAATTATAAACTAGAAATACTGGAGGGAAAATTTGGACACATTATGAATACACAGACAAAATAAACTTGATTAGGTTTTGTTGAAACATATCTATTACCTTTTCAAGCTTATAAATTCTGTTTTTTAATTTAAAAATAAAAGTAATGTAAATAGTAAAATTTAACTCAGGATTAAGATATTTTTGACTGCCAACATTTAAATACCGATTTTCTCAAATCCTATCTATAGAATTCTGTCTCCATTTTCTCATCTGTAAAATGATGAATAAAATATTAAATAATACAATTTTAAGAATATGTCTTCTTACTTTTCACTTTTATTTGCATGAACAAAATAAAGTGCAATGCCATTAGAAATTATTACTACCTTGAGGCAAAAAAGAAATCAGAATGATTCTTAACATTGAAGGAATATTATTCATTCCTTTTTTTCTTAAGCTCAATTTGCTCTTCCCATCTAATTTATCTTTTCAAATTAGTCTACCACTAAACTTTTCAATCCATTCCATTCTTTTCATCAATCCAAACTCTAGCTTCCTTCCCTTTACTATCTAAAATTCCATTTCTCAAATTACAGTTCACATCTCAGCCACCTTATTGTACAGCATGAAGTAAAGTAACCTCTGCAGACCTGTGTGCACATGTGTGTTCCCCAATGTGTACATTCGTGTGTGTAAAATAGATGTACATATATTCTATCTGATGCATTTATTACTTGGGGGAATGCATGAGTTAATGCATCAACAGTATTGCTTAGAATAGTATTTTATATGTGATAAAAATTTCATAAATCCAAGCTAAATATTTATTCTGGTTTAAAAAGATATGTGTTCATATTTATATTTTTGCCATTAAAAGTTCTTCTTGCCTCATCATGAAAACAATTTAAGTTTCATTTTTGTAGAATTTTACTTTTTTATTTATTTTTAGGAGGTAGCTTAATGTAGTAGTACAGAAACTCAGATGTTATTCCTAAGCCCATCATTACTATAGTTTATCTTTTACTACTCTGCTTCCTAGAAAATAAAATGGAAACATTTTTAATGTGGTAAGGCTTTGCATGATGTAAATATAATATGCTAGACTGTACAAATTATCTATGATATGTTTATATGTACAAAATACCTATAATACAATTTTTACTCTATAAATATAATTTTATTATTTTTCCTTATTCACTGAAATTACTCTTTACTATCTCTAAATTATTTAATGCATTATTTTAAAAAATATCTTAAAACATAGTTCATCTTTGTTAGTCGAACCTGAAAAAAATTAGTGCAAAACATTGAATGTAAACATTGTCTTTGTAATCCTATACCCAGAAAAAGGGAGCTCTGTGTATCATAGTATGTTGGTTATATTATTATTTCAAATTACTTAATAAAGTTTTCATCTTCATATTCAATGAATTAAAATTCAATAAACATTGGAAAAGTAATTTATGTTTTTCCCCCTTTTCAATAACTAATTTTTGCTTAATGAAGAACTTGAAAACTGGGGCAGAAATGGGGAATGCACAATAAAGGAAGCACCACCTCATAGCTGCTCCCCAAGGTTGAATACTAAGAACAGGTCTTTGGCTACGTGTTGAGTTAGAAAGTCTGGAAAATGCCAGTGGACAACTCAGAGAGCTAGCACCAAGTGAAACAAGAAATACCAGTCTCGCTGATAGAAAGAAATTTAATAAAAGGAAAAGGAGTAGGCTGCAGCAGTGCCTAGTGGGCTATGGCTGAGTGAGGGAGGGGAGTCTCCCCTCTCAAAAGCCCGAAGAAATTCTCCCAGTGAATTTAAGATAAAACAGGTGCCACACCATGCACACTGATAATCAGAGCAGAAAATACACTCAGATACTATGAAGCGAGCCAGCATTCGAACTAGTCCCACAATCAGAAGATTTAGTGAAAGTGGGGTAGGAGCAACAACTTAAAAAAGACACTGGACTTCCTGAGCAGGAGACTAGAAATCCCTGCAGTTAACCTTTATTTTTCCTTCTTGCACTCAATTTCTTAAAACTTTGTGTGTGTGTGTGTGTGTGTGCGTGTGTGTTGTTCTCAGTGTACTTTCTTTTTTAGTACCAAGATGCAACAGCCACTTTTCACCAGATTGGTGGATGCCCAAGCTTTGAGTCAATCTAAGCATAGGAACTTTATTACAGAGGCGGAAGAAGCTCTAAGAAGTGATAGGAGCTGTAGCTATTGTTCTATGCTTCTGCAGGGTGGAGAAGAGTGTAGAACACTTTCATGTGAAGTTGGTGGTCTAATCTCTGTGATAAGGAACATGGCTGATGGGGTGGAATTGGGATGGACCAAGGTTGAGTGGAGTGCTGATCACACAGCACCTTACTGTGAGATCTATGCCCTCTCCACCATGCCCAGAAGGTCTTAGAGGATAGACTGATGCATCCCACACACCTTCCCCAGCACACTGCCTGAGTCTTTCAGAAGAAACAGTGTGGAGCATTTCAGATTGCACAGGTGAGTTCATCCCCTAGGTCAAATACAGCCATTTTGAGGGTGAATTCATTTTTGCAATGGATAATTCTTCCTCAGTATTTCTTGCCAGGCAAGGAATGGGTGGAACTAGCAATCAGATACCTCTAAGTTTGGCCAGTTTTGGTCAGAATTGAGACCTGAAAGAACAACACTTGAACCACAAGACATCCTCCAAGCTGGGAAGTTTTATAATCAAAATTCTGGGGAAAAATGGCTCCCATTTAAAAAAAACAGCAAAAATAAAACTGAATCCTTTCATGGCTATTTTTGCTTAAGGTGCTCTGTATAAAATGATTATTAGTGTCGTCCAACATTATATATTTTTTCAGTTATATTTAATTCTATATATTTTGTCAATTAATTGAATTCTCTCTCAATGCCTCTTTTCTTTTTTCTCTGCCCTTGTGCTTCTTTCTTTCTTCATTTTACCTTCTGTCTCCTTTCCCTTCCATACATTCTTTTATTTTATTATTTATATGTTTCCGTTTCTCTCTTCTTTCAATTCAATTTAGTATGTCATTAATGCTTAGTCTTTTCAGTCTACTATATATAATTTCACCCACTTTTCTTTTCAGTTAATATAGTGGTATAGAACATAAGTAACAACTTTTTTTTAGTATATATGGATGTGATTTGTTCTTAGATGAAAACTTTTACTAGTGATTGCTCTCCTTTATCAACATGGTACTGGTGATAAAATTTAGCAATTTGATTTTGCTGATGAGAAATGTTGAAGCTAAGACACACTCTCATTTTAGGGCTCATTGTAAAGAAAAAACATCCCCCTAAAGGACCCTCACATAATTGAGGAAGAGAAAACCTTCACACTGGATAGTTAAAAATGCAACAGATTAATGAAATAAAGAGTTTGTCTTCAACAAGATAAATAAGATTGATAAACTCATAGCCAATTTAACCAAAAGGAACAGAGAAACCCCAAATTAATAAAATTACAGTTGAAAAATGAGCTATTACAGCAAACATGCCTGAAACCTAGAAGGTCAGCACAAAGTATTTTGAAAATTTTTACTCTAACAATTGGAAAATTTACAAGAAATTGACAAAATTCTAGACATATATGAGCTAAAAAAATTGAAGCAAAAGGATATAGAATACCTTAATATGTAACAAGTGATGAGATTGAAACAGTAATAAAAACCCTTCCAACAGAAACTGTCCAAAAACAGATGGAATCTCAGCTGATTTCTACCATACCTTTAAAGAAAAACTAATGTCAATGCTCTTTTAATTATTCCTTGAAATGGGGTGGGTGGGGACTTATAAACTCATTCTATGAAGGCAGTATCACACCAAAATCAAATAAAGACAGAAAAGAAAACTATAGACAATGTCCCTGATGAACATAGATGCACAAAATAATTCTTAACAAAGTATTATCAAATTGTATTCAGAAACACTTGAATAAGTTTGTGCATAATGGTTAAGTTGGTTTGCCTCTGTGGTCTCATGGATGGTTCAATGTAAGCAGGTCAGTATGGGTAATTCTCCACATAAATAGAATCAAGAACAAAGATCATATGATCATCTCAACAGATGCAGAAATTTTTTAAAAAGTTTAGCATCCATTCCTAATAAAATCACTGAAGAAACTAGGAATACAGAGAACTAACCTCAGTATCATTTAAGCTATATATGTCAAATCCAAAGTCATTATACTGAATGAGAATATACTAAAATATTTTCTCTAAAATCAAAAGTAAGACAAGAATCCCCACTCTCATCATTCCTATTTATTAAAGTACTTAAAAATTTTGACACAGTAATTAGACAAGAGAATGAAATAAAAGGGATACAAATAGGAAAGGAAGAAGTAAAATTATTAATGTTTGGAAATGGCATGGTCCTATATTTAGAAAGTCCAAAACCTTGGGGCTGGAGCAGAGGCTCAGTGTTGTGGAGCTTGCCTGGCCGGGGCAAAGCTTCAGGTTCAAACCTTAGCATCACATACACAATGAAGTGTCGAAGCAATGAAAGCCACATAAACCAAACCAAACAAAACAAAACAAATAAAAAAAACAGATTCGCTCTTTCTCTCTCTTTCACTGTCCTTCTGTCTCTTTAAAAAAGAAAAAAAAATCCAAAATCTCCACCAGAAGGTCTTCCAGAGCTGATGAACAATCCATCAACATAGCAGTATGCAAAATCAACACAACAAAGAAAAGCTTTATAATACACCAATAATGAACTCACTGAAATAGAAACCAGGAAAAGGAGTCTATTCACAAGAGCCTGACAAAAGCTTAGAGATCTAAATAAAAAGGGAACACTTCTACAGTAAAAATTACAGAATACTAAATAAAGAAGTTGAAGCAGACACTAGATGATGGAAAGGCCTTCCATGTTCTTGGATGGGCAGAATTAATATTGCTGAAGTTGCCATATGACCAAAGAGATCTACATGTTCATTGCAATTTTCATCAAAATAAGAATGATATTATTCACAGAGAGTAGCAAAAAGTCCCAAAATTTATATGGAAGAATTAAAGATCCAGAATAGACAAAGCAATTCTTAGCAAAGAGAAATATATCCAATTTCTAATTATGCCTCTGAACTATAGTAACAAAACCTTCACGGTATTGGAATTTAAACAGATAGGATGCCCAATGCAATTACACAGAAGGCTAAAGACAAACCAACACAGATGGCCATCCGATCCTTGACAAAGGTGCCAAAGCTGTAAGTTGGAGAAAAGATAGTGCCTTAAATAAATGAGGCTGAGGGGAAAAAGATATCTATAAGTGGAAGAATAAAACTATCTCTCAACTTGGACAAAAGTCAGCTCAAATTGATCAAAGACCTAGGAATTAGCCCGGAAACCTTGAAAGTACTGGAAGAAAAAATGGATTCAACAGTTCAACATGTATGCACAGGCATTGATTTCCTTAGTAAGACTCTTAAAGCTTGAGAAATAAAACAAAGAATCAATAAATGGGGTGACATTAAATTTAAAAAGAAACAATTAAAATCATGAATTAAAGAGCCACAGAGAGCAAGAATATTTTTGCCAGCTACTTTTCTTACACAGTATTAATAGTTAGAATATGAAAAAGATCTGAAATACTTAACACAAAACAATTTAACTCAATCAATAAATGATGAAATGATCTGAACAAAATTTTTCAAAAGAAGAAATACTAATAGAAAATATATTTAAAACATATAATATCATTAGCAATGAGAGAAATATAAGTCAAAATTATGCAGATAATTCATTTCATTCCAGTTAGAATAACAATCATCACAAGTGTAAACAATGGTAAATGCTGGTGAGAATGCAGGGAAAAGGAGCTCATATACTGTTGATGAAATTGTAAATTAGTAAAACCACTATGGAAATCAGTATGGAGAATGTTCAAAAGGTTATAGAAGCACTATACAATCCTGCTATTTCATTCTTCAGTATTTTTCCTAAAGAATTAAGGTCAGCATACTGTGGCAATATATGCAGACCCAACAGGTCTCCGAAAGCGAAGGAAGTAAAGTCAAAAATCAGTGAATGGGATGCCATAAAGCTAAAAAGCTTTTGTACTGCCAAGGAAACAATCAAAAGAATCAAGAGGTTTCCTACAGAAATGGAGAGTATCATGGACTATGATTCCTCAGACAAGGGTCTCATATCCAGAATCTATAAAATACTCAAAAATGTCAGC
>PVKS010036795.1:0-19383 GCA_004027875.1 Aplodontia rufa
TGAGGGACACCGGGGTTGTTTCCATAGCCTAGCAATGGTAAATTGTGCTGCAATGAACATCGATATTGCTGTGTCACTGTAATGTGCTGATTCTAAGTCCCCTGGAAAGATACCCAGGAGTGGAATAGCAGGGTCGTATGGTGGAGTCATCCCTAGTTTTTTAAGGATTCTCCATACTGCTTTCCAGAGGGGCTGTACCCGTCTACAGCTCCACCAACAGTGTGTTAGTGTGCCTATTTCTCCACAGCCCCTCCAGCATTTATTGTTGTTTATTTTCTTCATCTTTGCCATTCTGACTGGTGTAAGGTGATATCTTAATGTGGTTTTCATTCGCATTTCTCTGATTACTAATGATTTAGAGCACTTTCTCATGTATTTATTTTAACTGAAGAATGTTAAAGGCACCATTTTAATAAGGAATTGTTTCACAATACCCTTTCCTTAGACTTTGCTTCATCTTTTTATTTTCACATTTTATGTTTTTACTCCTATTTTCAATCTACGCAGAATGAATTTTATTTCATTTTCTCCTTTAATCTTTTAAAGCTTTCCCCCATGGCTCCTGCTCCTACAATTCCACTCTGTCCCCAAAGAGCCCTTCCTTCTCTCCCCAGTCTCCTCACTGGGAGCTGCATTGCCATTCCATGATCTAGAGAGGGTCCTAATGCAGGGATGGAGCTCAGGAGGAAATCATGAGCGGACACCTTCACTGGGCCTCGTGGACTGCGGGATCTTCCCAGCCCCAGGCCTGGGACTGTTGTGGGGAAGCTGCCTTCCTGGCTCTTCTGGCAGAAGTGAGGGGTGTGGTGATTTCCTGGGGGTGGCGTGCGACAGATGGGAGGACGGTGGGAAGACAGGTCTTGAGGCACACTTAAGGCACTCCTAGAAATGGACTCTATCAAAACGTTGACTGAACCCCACAAGTTCATCAAGACTTTTAATAACTATAACATTTTTAAACCATAAATTTCATTCATTTACCAACTTCAAATCTGGTACCACCAAGAACTCGCTGCTGTGGCTTTTGTTCCTTGGATTTCTTTGGCAAGTCTTAATAGGTCCTTTTAGGAATGAGTGCTATTGGCCAGTCAGATGGGCAATTTTACACTCCGGGGGTTTAGAGGTTGGTTGGTGAAGCAAGCAATAAAATAGTGAACGCACAGGGGCTCAGATGGGCTGTGGACCATTCTCTCTGGCATGCAAGGTCAAAGGCAAAGACGCCACCCCATGGGGAAGGGCTCCTCTTATGTGATATGACAATATTCTTTTTTCTTTCTGCTTTTTTTCTTTTGCTGGGCTGGAGATGGAACCCAGGGCCTTGTGCATGCTAGGCCAGTGCTCTACCCTGAGCCGCACTCCAGCCCTCACAGATTCTCTTGACCCTGACCAGGCAGGAAGCATAGAAATTGCAACTTCTGCTTTCAAGGAAAGGGTTGGACCTGCGGGTGCCCATCCACGTAGCAATGCATCTGCAGAGCTGGGCTGAATCAAGATAACCTGTTCTCAAAGAAAAAATTAATATAGCATTCCTGATTTCTTCTATTTAATTCCTGCTCTCTTTGCAATTCCTAGAGTGATTTGCTGTGTGTTAAGTTTTACCTTGGTGTTTGCATCAAAGAGAGAATTCAATTGTTCACACACACACACACACACACACACACACGTACATCCAGGTCCCTGTTCCCTGGAGTCTGGCCTACAATTATCATGATTGTATCAGTTTTTATTAACCGTTTCTGTAGTTCTCTGTGGCAATTCACTCTGCTGCTAACACCTCTTCTGCTAATGATCAACCTTAACATGCACAATTTTGCCTGAGCTTAACTGTCTTAAGCTATATAATAATTCAAAACTAAAAGGTCAGTCTCACAAATTCCCACAAATTCCACGACTGTTCAGCATCCTAGGACTGTCAAAACCTTTTAAAGCAAAAGCTATCACTTCCTATGACAGGAAGTCACTGGGTCACTGGTGAATTCCCATTCACACACCAGAGCCTGGCGTACACCCAAGCTCCCACCACTGCCCTGGCCTGCCTGTGGGTCTTTGGCTGAGCATTTCTGGGCCCAGTGCACCTTTTTTGCAACATGTCCTTTCTAAACATAAAGTTTTTGTGCCTAGCTTAGCCGTTTATCAAAGTTTTTAAAATGTGAAAGCAATTCTGAAAAGAACACAAAATTTAATTCAGCGTCGAATGAATCAGAGGAATGAATTTTGCAGCCGGGGGTGGAAAGTCCATGTTCTTGGCTCCTACATGGCCAGGAGGAATTGGAGGCACACGGCCACAGCGTGGACTGGACGCTGAAGAAGAGGTCTCTCTATGTGATGCCACTGTCACACTTGGCTGCCACCACGCTCTCTCGCGCTTTGCACGACTATGCTCCTTCCCTTCCCCTTGGGGAGGGCTGCAGGGGTGGGCCGGGGCGGGCGGAGGCCAGCACTACTGTCCCTCCCCTGGCTCGGGTCCTGGAGACCTCCAGTGTCCGGAGAAAGGTGGGGGTCAGAGCTGGGCTTTGGGCTCAGTGCTGTGGTCAACAGGCACATCCTGGAGTTCTCAATGAGGAAGTTCCTGGAAAGTTCCTGGATCTTGTGGGTGTGGCCCTTCCCCTGCTGCTCCTCTCTTCCTGCCATAGCTGTGTGTGGACTTGACCGTGGGATGCTCACACATCTGGATGAATGCCATGTCTGTGAGGTGTCTCAGGCTGAGTGAGGCGGATGGCTCTTCCCACCACGGGTGGCATCATCTGGTCCTCTGAGGGCATGAACAGAGCCCAGAGGCAGAGGGGCACTGGATCAGTTCTGTCTGATGCTGTGAGCTGGGCCTCCCACCCTCGGCACTCCCAGTCTCAGGCCTTCTGACTTGCGTGGCGTGAACCCTATTACCTGCCAGGCTCCCAGCACCCCTACCTACACCACCAGTCTTCCTAGGATTAGCTTGTGCAGAGGGCAGATTGTGGGACTTTTCATCTCCCACAATACCGTGAGCCACTCCCTCGAAACCAATCTCTACGGTCTATCTGTCCTTCCAGTCTCCCTCCATCTACCCTGCTGCTACTTCCCTCGGCCTTAACTGGGCCTTGTAAACTTCCACCTTCCCTACCACACGGTGGGATCCACTGATTGGATCTCCTGTAGGCTACAGCTAACCTCTTACTTCCTGAGCTTGGTGATCAGAATCAAAGGCCTCAGCTGGCTCCTGGCTTCCCATTCCTGGCCTTGCGGGAGCCCTTGCAGGGTTGGCCAGACCTTGGTACAAAGCCAGTTCTTCTCCCACTTCCTGATAGGCCCAACCCACAAGTCTGCTTCCAAAACTTATCTGATGGTGGGGATCAAAAATGGCTGCGACTGAAAAAACCATTATCTAGGACAATCTACTTAACATGGCCAGCAGGCTTTTCAGCTTCTATATTTTTGAGTCTGCAGGTGCGGGCCGTCTGGAGCCTATATTTAAAACTGTCTCCAACTGTAGCAGCGCAGCTAGCACATCTACTATGCTTCAAGCAAAGGTGAAGGGTGAAAACTAGAAGACGCCAAACAGGTAAGGAGGATTTAGGGTAAATGCTAATTTGTAAGAATGTTTACCACGCTATTTCTTAAAAGAGGATATCTGATACATTCAAATTATAAATCAATTGTTGAACTTTTGATTTCAAAGACCTACTTCTTAAAACACATACTGTACAATGTGATATGTAAGTTTTGTACTTCTCACCACTTATGGTAGTCCTGGTAATGAAGCCAAGGCCACCACTGGTTTAGCTAATACTGAATCCACTGCTCCAGGGGAAATTGACAGGTTGGATTCTATGGATCTCTGGTGACAATGTGTCATCAGCACCTCAATGTGTAATCTGTTAAAGGCACTTCCTTTAACAAACATTGTTGATTCAGTAACAACTGAACAGGGCTTCTCTGACATCTGCTTCCATCCCGGGGCACCTTACAGTCCTCTTGCCCTGAGGAACACTGGAGGACACCTCAGTTCTGCACGTGTCTGTGATCACCTGCGAGTGTCAAGAGATGCCACCTAAGCTTCAGCAGGTGGCTGAGCTGCAGATTCAGAGTCTGTGACTACCCTGGGATTGAACCTGGAGCACAGCAACTTTTTAGTTCGCCCCTGTGTGAGTGTGCTCTCTTCCGTCCTCTCCGCAGCCTTCCAGGTCCTGCCCCTCCCTCCAGGTTAGCAGAGAGCACTCAGAAAGGAAGTGGGTGACAAGGACCCACCAAGGACCTGGCACAGGCTCTGCCTGTGAGCGCAGAGGGCAAACTGCCTCTAACACCCTCTGGGAGCTTCGGTGGTGGGACCACTGTGGATGGAAACATCTGCTCTAGGGAGAACAACACCCAGAAGAATCTGAGTCTTACACTCCAATAGGAAGAAAGAGAAGACATTGCAAAACAGAAAACAATCCCCTTTTACAGACTGCTTTAAAGAAACACTAAAAAAGCAAAATTAGACCCTTAGACTATAATCACCCCTGAAATGAGCATTGTGCACATAATTACTTTCTGTTGCTAAAATAAGCACATGTTCCTCTCCTTACTCCACAACTTGAATGATTTCAGAGAGGAGTCAAAAACAATAGGCAGGCCATGCTTTAAAATATTTTTGCAAGCGCTCACATTCTGCTTTTCATGGGGATCGTTGTGGGGAGAAATTATGAATATAGTGTTTGTAGCAAAAGCTGTCAATTTAATGACCACAGGAAGAGGAAAAATGAGAATCTGTGGAAGAAAGGTATAGATCATTACATATCTTAAGTGAAAATGACTTTAAACAGTGCTGGTAATTTCTTTTCTTGATTTTAAAGATAATATATTTAGGGTTATAAAATATTTTTCTGATGATAGCAATAGATGTTGTCTTTAGAATCTGAAAAGCACTCACACATGTGCACGTGTGCATACACACTAAAAAGATGATCCAAAGAGACTATATAAACCACAAAGAAAACCAGTCTCAATGACTTCTGAACGGCAATCATGATTGATGTCATTTTAAATGTGTTCTTCATAGGGCAATACAACATAGTTTGTTTCTTTCTTTAGGTACTGGGTATTGAACTCAAAGATGGTCTACCTCTGAGCTACATCACCACTCCTTTTATTTTTATTTTAAGACTCACTCTCACTGAGTTCCTAAGGCTGGCCTCCATCTTGCAATCCTCTTGCCTCAGCCTCCCAAGTTGCTGTGATTACAGGCATGTGCCATTATGCTTGGTGAACCATTTTTTTTCTTTTTGAAAGATAGATTTCTTTTTGTCTTCTTACTTAAAAACAACAACAGGAAGGAAAAAAACCTGTGTCTTATTTTTCCTGCTTCTTTGAGGAGAATGGTGTTTTACTTATTAAGATCCTTAAGGAGACTTACATATGTAAATTAAGGGAAATACGCATGTAACTTCCTCACTCAGTCAGGTGATAGTTCAAGACGGACTGAGTAAGTAAGGAAACTTGGCAATTTTGGGCCCTCTTTTTGTATCCAAATCCTTAGAAACAGACATTCAAAAAGATCCACCTCTGCTGAAAGTTGCATATAATTAAATCTAAGGATAGGAGGTGGTAACTCTGTGGTTCAACCCGACCCTGCAGTGAGGTGTTAGAAGCCCTCCCATTCGTGGCTGATACAGGAAAAGTCACATCTCTTGTAACATTAATAAGTATCATGATCAACTCGGGCTTTTCCAAACTTAATCTCACTAAACTCCTGATAGGCTTTCTATCCCAGACCTAATTTTTTGGAAATTCTTACATTATAATTACTCTTTATAATTGGCTCACAGCTATTAAATGATACACAGCCAATTCCCAAAGTTTCAAATGGATAAATATTAGCCCAATGTGCTCAATCAATGCACAGAAATACCTCTAAGCCCTTTCCTGCAAGGGGAAGTGTTTACCATATATCACAGTTAGATTAGCCACGGGCACTAAGCAACTGACCCGGAAGCCTAGAAATCCTTGTAAATGTCCTTGCACTTCTGTGCAGGCCATCCTCAAGAGACAGAAAGGGGGAGAGTGCGCTGGCTGGTGTTACCATGAGCATTCTGTAAAACACGCTCAAAGGAGAGCCACGCTGGGCACAGCGCCTCAGACACAGGAGTGGCCCTGCGTCAGCACCACCACCACCGAAAAGCTCAGGCCGCACAAGTCACTTCACATGCTTCATTTACCCCATCAGTGCCTCTACACATAGTTTATAGAACCGGACCACCCTGAAAACTGTAATAATAATGACAATAAAACCTTGGCCCCTGAACCATTATGTAACCAGTCTAGAACAGACCGCCTGGTGAGTCTGACTTCAGAAAATCAACACTGAATGCTAATCAGACGCCTGACATATGGTTTTGCCCTGATAACTTTTTAACAGTGGGGCAGCACACGCAACATGAATGCCCTTTTCCTTTTCTTCTTCTGAATTAACTGGGCATAAGTGTGCGATTCATAACTACTGTGAAACAGCCCTGCTCCTCTGCCTTTGGGCAAAGATCACTATGGATTTTGAAGTTTCAGCTGTAGAGAAGGATGGTACCCTTCCACCTCCTTCCTTAAATAAGGGATCTCAAGCGTCAAGCCGAGGCCATTGGTCCTCATACTCAGTTTTCACTAAGAACTAGACACACACAGAACGTTGCCCACGCATCCATAATCGCCGGGAGCGGTTCTTCTTGGAACCAGTAGTTGCTTTGGTGCGGCACAGGCACAAGGGCCTCCGGTGGCTGATGAGAGATGCAGGGCAAGATGCGGGGCTGTGGAGCTTGAAACGCCAAGGTGTGGCTCCTAGCACTGTGTGGGTCCGAATCTCCCAGTGAGCCTCACAGCATAGACGCCCAGGCCGGCCCTGTGACTCAGCTTCCAGGGGTCCTCCTGGGACGCAGGGGATGGTATGTTTCTGTAAACCTCGCAGGGATTTCGGTGTGCAGTGAAGCCTACACTCTCTGAATGCATTAAGACCCCAGAGATTTACAGGTCAGCCAGGGACACCTCCTGACCACTCCTTGCCTCTGTCCAGGGAGGATGGAATTGGAAGCCTGACACTGCCTCTGCTGCCACGCAAGGAATTGCAAAGCTCCAGGGGAGCCACCCAGACGCAGATCATGCCTGAAACCAAGGAAATGGATTCCAAATACCTGAAATCAGGATGGCCTCCCTACAAGAATAAACAAAGGACCGAGAACGCAGGCCCCACATGGGTTGCTGTTTTTTAAGAGAGAGAGAGAGAGAATATATATATATATATATATATATATATATATATATATATATATATTATATATATATATATTTTTTTTTTAATTTTTTCACCTGGGGGCTGGAGTGGTGGCCCAGTGGTTATGGTGCTTGCCTGGCTTGAGCGAGTACATGAATTCAAACCCTAGCACCATGGACATGACGAAGTGTCTGAGGAATGAAAGTCACATGAAAAACTAAATAAAAATTGCTTTTCTCTTTCTCTCTCACTGTCTTTAAAAAAAAATTTTTTTTCCCAATCTGGCCTTTGTTTTGCTGACACTTAGTTGGGTATGTGGTCCTGGGGTTTGAACCTGGGTCCTTGCACATGTCAGGCAAGCACTACAACCACTGAGCCACCACTCCAGCCCCCCATGCCCATATGGTTTTAGTCTAAGAATCTGGGGCCGATTCAGGGGTCAGTGGGATTTCCTCCTCCAAACACTTTCCTTGCCCTCTTCCCACTTGATATGCCTTGTAACCACCTTGTAAGCATTCCATGTCTCCCCTAACACATGTCCTCAGCAGATCCTGTACCTCAGGGATCTGCACTGTGTGGGTGAGGGCAAGTTTTAGCTGGTAACCTCACGGAAAGGCACTGAACTTTGAGCCTTAACTCCATGGAACGAACAGTTTGGAATTCTTTTTTTTTTTTTTCCCAAAGGGAGAGAGAGAGGGTGAGAGAAAGAGAGAATTAATTTTATTTAGTTTTTCATCTGGTCTTTGTTTCTCTGACAGTTGCTTGTGTGGTGCTGTGATTTGAACCCAGGTCCTTGTGCATGTCAGGCCAGTACTCCAACCACTGAGCCTCCACTCCAGTCCCCCAGGTTTTGGCCTCTTTGAAAGGAATTTAAAGACTGATTTCAAAGCAGGGACTTCCTTATAGGCAAGAGATCTCTCCCTGGTCATATGAGATCTCTCGTCACAGGAGTGGCTGCTGGAGAAAAAGACAGGAGGCTAAGTCAGAACCACCCGGGGCCAGAATTGTGGAAGGGAAGCTGGAAATGGGAGCATGGGACAGGGACAGAGAAAACCATGGTTAGACACTCTTGGTTTCCACAGAAGTTAAGGTGCAGAAAGAGTGCTTTCAACCACAGTGCGGGTTGCAGGAACCACCTTTCTGATTACTTAGGAGCCTGGTGATGGACAGAGGCTGCAGAATTTCCTTTCATGGAAGTGCATGGAAACAGGATCGCCTCATGTCTGCATGGAACACCCAGCGTCACTGTATGTGTCCCTTCTTGCCATGCATGAGAGAGGCTAGGCGAAGCTCCATGGTCAAGGCCTAGCCCAGCCTCCAGCACAAAGCTGAAGCCACCCGAGGAGGCAGACAGAAGGCAGTTGACCCAAAGGCACGGAAATGGTACAGTATTAGACAATTTTGGAAAATCTGTTTTTCCAGAGCGAAGAGATCCCTGTTCTTCAGAGCCTTGACCCAAAATAAATGTCATCTCAATCGGACTCAAGTCTATTAAATTAATGAAGGGAAGAACTCTGTCAAGTCCCTGCAACTTATTTAAATCCCCAAAGACAATACACAGGACCAGATCAATCATTTTATTACCTAGGGTCTTCAATGTTCCATGTATCTGGTTTAAGAGCACAAATCCAGGCACTCCTAAGTTCTTTAGCAAAGCTGCAAGACTTTGACGATAGCATATTTAGTGAGCAGCTTGGGAGATGATGCTGGCCTATCTATGGGTGTAATAGCTTGCAGTACTATGAACATGTAGGTATGTGATTATGTGTTTACAGACAGAGAGCGATATTGATACATCCTACGGGCATTTCAAAGCACAGGCTAAACATTCCTAATCTGAAAATCCAAAATCCAAAATGTTCTGAAATCCATAATTTTGAGTGCTGATATGATTCTCAAAAATTTTCAGATTTTTAAAATATTTTATTAAGGAGTTGAATAATTGTACAATCATAAATGCATATAAAGTAACAATATAATATGCATATATTCTTAAACCAGAATTATCCCCACATTGCTCACACCTCAGTCTCTTGATTCTTCTATCTTTTGCCACTAGAAGCAACATAAATGCTTAGACTGTGAATTTTCTAGAATTAAATGATTGCATAATTATTGGATTCATAGGGGGGTAAAGAGTAGGCTACATTGTTGATTGTCTCCCTAAAGTCCTCCCCCCCTCTCCCTCCCTCTCCCCTAAAAATTTGCAGAATTTGAATTATTTTGGATTTGGGAGTTTTTGTTAGGGATGCTCATCTGGTGAAGTCTATGCAAATATTCTCAAATCCAGAAAAACTTCAAAATCTGGAACAGTTCTGGTCCCCAGCATTTCAGATAAAGAATGCTCAACCTGGATTTGATCATACTTATTTAAGGTGTATTAATTTTTAAGACTACTTCAGGAGCACAGAGAACAGAATGAACGTGTAGTCAACTTGTCTAATTAATGCTGTACATACTAATGCATTACTTGTTTGTGATTTTATTGTTATAATATTTACATCTCAGTCAGCCTCAGGAACACCCAGTTACCAATTGCTCGTATTTTATGGGTGGACTATGAATCTCGAGTCAGTGAGCAAAGGGAATATGCCAACACCACGTCATCGATTGCAATGGTGAGGGCCTGGCCCCTTGCAAAGCCAGGGTTCATTGCACCTAATGCAGTTCCCCTGTGCTCCCCATCCAGCTGGCTCAGGCAGCACCTTGGGATCATTCAGGCAGCACAAACCTCGAGGGATCCACAGCCCCAGCTCCTCATGTGGCTCAATGCCACACAGCCTGCTAGCTCCTAGCACCGAGGTGTGAACGAATCACATCAGATGTCAAATGTGATCACTGTGGGCAGCTCTCCCACTGGCATGACCCCTGACCTGAATGCTTAGGAGTGACAAAGCTTGGTGCTTCCTGAGCTCAGCTTCTGCTGCAGTGCTGTTAAAGAGCTGCTGTCGGTGATCTTCACCTTCGGGCACAGGACAGCCAACAATAGCACAGCATGTGCACTTTAAAATACCTGCTGCAAGGCTGGAGCGGTGGCTCAGCGGTTACGGTGATTGCCCGGAATGCGTGAGTACACAAGTTCAAACCCCAGCACCACGTACACAATGATGTCTCGGAGCAATGAAAGCCACATGAAAAACTAAATAAAAATTATTTCTCTCTCACTGTCCCTCTCTCTCTTAAAAAAAAAAAAAACCCTGCTGCAACTCTGGGCTTCCTAGGAATGGTAAAAAGAGGGTTGCATTTCTGTCTCTGTGCAGCAACAAAGGGACCATCACTTTTATAAGAGTCCCCTTTACTCATGGTCCCTATGAACCAGGTCTCCCACAATATTCCAGTTCTAAACCTGACCTCTCCTAAAGTCCAATAAATTCATTCTCTAGCCTCGATACCCTTCATTTTTGTTGTTGATCAGTTTGTTTCTCTGAACTGACAGTATGCAAAATATACTTTGCCTCCCTAGGACTGAACAAAATCAAAATGTTTATCTCTGTGTTCTCTAATCTTCTTAGTTATAAGTAGACTGAATATCTGTTTCCAAACATTCTCATTGACCATCATCTAGAGAAACTCAATTCACCATGACCTTGAAGTTGAGACTGCTCTTTAATTAAACACTGGGAAGGGACAATTACTGAGAATCAATCTGTAGCATTTTCTACTATAGAATAATTTTCCATTTCAGAGTTTGTGTTCATTTAAACTATTTTACATTTTTATTTTTCATTTTTATTCATTTTATTTCAATTCTGAAGTGGTATATTAATCCCTCTCTGGGGATGTCGAGAAAAAGGAAAACTTTTACACTGTTGGTGGGACCGTAAATTAGTAATACCACTATGGATGTCAGTATGGAGATTCCTCAAAAGACTGGGCATGGAACCTATACCACTATACCTATTTACCACTCCTCCCTATTTACCCAGGAGAATTAAAGTTTTCTTACTCTAGTGATCCATGCATACTCATGTTTACAGCACCACAATGCACAGTAGCCAAGCTATGGAAGCGGCCTAGGTGTCCACCAATAGATTAAGGATAAAGAAAATGTGGTACATACACAATGGAGTTTTATTCAGCCATAAAGCAAAAATGGAACTATGGTATTTGCAGGTAAATGGAAGTAAACGCAGGCCATAAGGTTAGGTGAAATAAGTCAAAGGTTAAGGGTCATATTTTTTCTCTCATATGCAGAAGCTAGAGAGGAAAAAGGTAAACAAAGTTGGGGTAAATCTTCTAAAAATCAAAGGGATGTCAGTAGAGTAAGGGGACCAAGGGGCGAGAGGCAGGGAGGGAGGGGGACTGATACTGGCCAAATTATATTGTTCTACTATGGGCATGTACAAATACGTAACAACAAATCCCATCAATATGGACAACTACGATGTACCAAGAAAAAAATGGAAAAAATTAATCCCTCCCTAACCACCACCTTTGAAAACTTTTCCAAGTGCTCCTCTTCATCTCGGGAACCTATGGGTGCAATTCCATGCCCAGCAACTTTAGTAAGGCACATGCTTAAAAATGAAACATGTCAATACAAGCCAACATTTAACCAGAAGCAGAGTTTCTAATGTGATATAATTAAATTAAATCAATTGTCATTGAGTTCAGTTAAAATGAGAATGCCCAAAGTTTCAAATATCTATTAAAGATCTATACATTTAAGAACTTCAAAAACAACATGCAAAAGAAAAAACAAAAACAAAACAAAACCCACACAATACAAACATGCAATTAAACTGCAGAGAGGAGAGTCTGATGGTGTAATGAAAGTGATACATCAAGAAATTTGGAAATTTACGATGGAGAAAGTAAAAGAAACACATAAAAATACTATTTGAGTCATACAAAAGTCCATCATTCATCCCTTAAAGAAAATGCTTATTGACGATGTTTGGAGTTGGGTTAGTGTGAGAGAGCAGAGCTGTTAAAGAGCATTCTGTTATGCTGATATGCTGTTTTTAAACACTGAGCATGTGCTGTAGGATAGGCCTGTGTTAGTAATTTTTTAAGTACCTCATTTAATCCTTAGGAACTGGTGGAGTTGGATGGCTATCCCTATTTAACTGAAAACACGCTAGAGGTGTAGACAGGGTAAGTGGCTGGATTGTGCCACAGAGCTGGAAGATGAGGGTTGTGGTGCTGACTAGACCTTCCCTGAAGTCGAGAATTGGGACCATGGGCTGGAGCAGTGGCTCAGCAGTTACAGCACTTGCCTGGCATGTGCAAGTATGCGGGTTCGAACCCCAGCACCACATGTACAACGAAGTGTTGGAGCAATGAAGGTCACATGAAATACTAAATAAAATTGATTCTCTCTTTCTCATTGTCCCTCTCTCTCTTTAAAAAAGAAAAGGAAAGAATTGGGATCGCCTTGTCATCCAGGGAAAAGCTGGCATTTGCCTCTTCCAAATACTAGGAACTCATTGACAAGTAATCAAACAGAAACATAAATGAGGAGGGGTCTGCCAGCCCCAAAGCCTGTGCTCCTCAACTATGTACTGAAATTCCTTTCAATGAAAGGTTCTCCCAAATCTCCAGTTTTCCTTAACAATCTGTTCTACACCCTCCACCCATGAATTTAGCTTGAGCACCATTTCTTAGAAATGCTTTGTAATTCAACTCAGAAACAGAAGCAAAAGAAAGGGTTCTACGATGTCCAAAGGAACAAATCATGAAGAAAGAGTAAAGGGGGAAAAACCTTCAATTATCCAATCCCACTGATTTCTCTTTGGGGGTGTACAAAGCTCCCTTCATAAGCCTGATTCTGTCCAGCAGTTTACTTCTGCGGCTACCAACATTCTCATTCATTTCCACCAATTTAATTAAGATGATACACTCTTAGACTGCTGCTTTTGATCAAGAGGGAATAAAAGGAATTAGCTTTACTTTCCTTCCTGAAAGTAAAACCAAACCAAACTGAAACAAAACAAAACAAAACGCAGAAAGAAAAAAATAATAAAACAATTGTTTCCAAGACTGCTACAGTTCAGGCAGGGACAGGTAGTATTGCTAAGGCCTCTTATTGAGCTTGCTCCCTGCAGAGAATTTCCAGGCTGCAGCACAGAGCAGGGGAGGTGCACTTGGAACCCAGCAGACTCCCTGTGTCAAGGAGGTGGCACTGCGTGTCTGGGGTGAACCACAAAGCTGAAGTTTGCAGGATGAAGTGTTGGACATATGCTAGTCAGCTTTCCATGGCTGTGACAAAAAGCCTGAGGCAAGCAATCCCAAGGTGATAGGTTGTATTTGGGCTTATGCTTTCAGAGCTTTCAGTCCATGGCTGGTTGGCTGCATTGCTTTTTGGGCTATGGGGAAGCAGAATAGCATGGCAGGAAGTGCAGGGTAAAGCAAAGTTGCACATCTCTTAGTGCAAAGGAAGCAAAGACAGACAGGAAGAGGCGGAGGTTCCAAGATCCCCTGCAAGAGCAACTCCTGTGACCGAACTTCCTCCCACTGGGCACCATCTCCTTCCTCATAGCAGCGCTGAGGACCAAGCCTTTACCACGTGAAACTTTGGGGGACATTTAAGATCCAAACTATAACGGGAGAGGAGGGAGCTACACTACAGAGAGGGCTTGAGTGTCCCATGAACATGCAGCAGTGTATTGATCAGAACACATTCATAGTGACACGATGCTACCAAAGGGGAGAACCATCCAAGAGGACAGACAGACTTATGCCTGCTTCCAGACCAGAGCAACCTTAGACTGAGCAACTGCTCAGGACCCACGGGACAGATCATAAAAGCAAGACAAGAAGCATCAAACTATTTCCAAATAAGTTTCTGACACCCAGAAAATAGCTCAAGAATATTTATAGAAATACAAAAATATCTAGCACCCAATTTATTAAAATTCACAATGTTGGGTATTCATCAAGATTGCAAAGGAGCGGGGAAACAGCCCGTGATGAACTGTGGGAAATGACATGATAGAGTTCGCAAGCATGCACATTAAACACTGCTGAGAAACAAAAGGTATCTAGATTACTGGGTAAGAAGGATCAAACTGTGAAGACGTCAATTTTTCTAAATTTATAGATTCCATGTGATCTCAATTAAAATCCATACTGTCTTTTTTATTTTTTGAGAAATTGACAAAATGATACCAAAATTTATTTGGAAACACAAAAGACCTAGAATAAATTTTTAAAAGAAATCTAGATGACAAACACAACCTTTTTTTCAGGACTTATTGGAAAGCTACAATTATTGAAGTATGGCTTTGGTGCAATGATAGGCAAATAAAGACCAACAAAGGGGAGACAAATTCATAAGTAGACTCACATCCATTGATAACTGATTTTTGACGACGATGCAAAGGCAATTCAGTGGAGAAAGAGCAAAGAGTGCTGAATAATTTGACATCATAGGCAAATAAGTAAACTTTGATTCATAGCAGTTAGCACAAAATGGATGGCAGACCTAAATGCAAAACTCTGAACGATAGAACTTCCAACAGCAAACAGAAAAGAAGGACCCGTAAAAGAACAAATTGACACACTGGGTTTCAGCAAAATTAAAACATCTGCTCTTCGAAAGACACTGTTAGAAGACTCCAAGGAGAGCCCACCCACTGAGAGAAAATATTTTCACATAACTGATAAAGGACATGTAATTGGAATTTAGAAATGATTCCCAAAACTCAACAACAGAAGTTTATTTTAAAAAGGCAAAAGATTGGAATGGACGCTTCACCAAAGAAGATAGAATGATGGCGACTAATAACAAGAAAAGATACCCGCCATCATTAGTCATTAATAAAATGCAAATGAAGACCACAGGGGGTTCTGCTGGCCCACCTATCAGAACAGCAAAATGTAGGGCACCGACTGTTCCAGGTTCTGTGAAGGGACTCAAACCCTCATCTGCTGCCGATGGGATGTGAAATGGGACAAGCGCTTTGCAAAGCAGTTGGGCCATCTCTTCAAGAGTTACACATACATTTTATCACATGACCCAGCTATTCTATTCCCAAGCATTTACCCAATAAAATTTAAAGCATCTGCTTATAGATAGAGTGGGGTGCATGAAAGTAGTTTTCTGTTTAATAGCCTTAAACTGGAGATGATCCACAGAGCCACCAATAGGTCCACAGACTGGCCACAAATGATGAGGAACGGATACATCTAAACAGCAGAGTGTGTAGAAAGGATGGACTACGCTATGGACAGATGTTAGAACTTGGATGACCGCCATCTGATCTAAATAACCTGTGTGCCAATGTAATTATGCTGAGTGCAAGAGGCCAGCCAAGATGGAGTAACTGCTGTCTCCCTGCATTTATGTAAATGCTTAGGAAGTGTAGCCAAGGCACATGGGTGTTGCCTGCGGGATGGGGAGGGCGGGAAATGTAGGAGTAAGGAACTCCAGAGACCACCACAGAAACTCTTGGAGGTGATGGAAATATTCATCATCTGGTGGGATGGTGGTTCACAGATGTCACCTGTGCTCACGTACACACTGAAACTCATCACACAGCTTACTTTCAATGCATGCAGTTACTTCAGTAGAAGTATTTCAAAACTACACAGCCTTCAGCTTTCCCTTGATCCCACGGTCACTCCTGTGACAGCTGTACTGGTCACAGGGTTCAGCAGCTCCTACTGGACACCATGTTGCTGGCCCAGGTGAGCCATAACCATGGATTCTTCTAACCCGGGCCTATTTCTCTTCCCTTGGCTCTCGCTCTGGGACTGCTAACGCACCCCAGTTGATGCACTGAGCCACCTCCCAAGATCCCTCGCTGCCCGCTCCTCCGCGTTCTTTAGACACCCCCCCTGCCTCCCTCAGCGCAGTTGGGTCCTGTTCCCCTGGCCAGCGCTCCGCAGCTGGACTGACCCCTCTTAAGTTCTTTGGTGGTCCACACTCACCTTGATTTGGGTCTTGTTACTAGAGGTTCTCTTTCTGGAAAATATATTTTTTTTCTAACCTCTTTTCTTCCTGGACAGTTTCTGCTCATGTTTCTTTAGGTCTCAGTTGCATGCAATCTTGGAAAACCTGAGTATTTTTCCCACTGAAGTGTAATTTAAATGGATCTGGTAGATGAGCCCCAAATTTCCCCTACTGGTCCACTCAATTATATTTAGCTGCTTACTTGCCAGAATTCCTCTAGAGCCAAGGATCACCTTGTCTTCAGATGTGACCCAGGACCTGATACAAGAAAAAGGTACTGGGGTTGGCTGTTAAGAGTGCAATGGGGGCTACAGTGGCGGCTCGGTGGGTTATGGTGCTTGCCTGGCATGCACAAGGATGTGGGATCGAGCCCCAGCACCACGTACACAACAGTGTCAGAGCAACAAAAGCCACATGAAAAACTAAATAAAATTGATTCTCTCCTTTTTTCTCCCTCACGTCCTTCTCTCTTTTAAGAAAAAGAGAGCAGGTTGGGGAGAGAGTCTACAGTGCCTTTGTTACCTGGAAAAAAATGTAAGGCTATTTTTCTGAGTAAAGCTAAACAAAACATTTGCTCATGACCTGTGATCATAAGTGATTCAAAACATGCAACCAACCTCCATTTGTATCAAAGGCAGCCTCTTACTGTGGGAGGACATTTGCATACTAAGAAGTTATTTCCTGTAATGTTTAAGATAAGGAAGTTGTGAGGTGGAAGTTGTAATCTGTTCGCAGTTTACTTAAGCCTGGTATTAGTATATATCCCAGCCAAGCAAAGATGAAGTGGAGATCTGATCCCGTTTGGGACCTCTAAAAGAAAGTTAAACAATTAGTTAATTCCAAACCATGGCAGCTGGTCACAAGGTCAGCGTGCCGGGGCTGCCTTCTGGGCACTTTATTTTATTTATCTGTATAGATACAACATATCTAGCAAATACCACTTTCTTTCATGGAACTGGAAAAAGAAACCTGAAAGATTTATTATGAGCATTTTCTACCAACCCATCACTCCTGTAAATGTAAATGTTGATCTCTAAAGGTTAAGAAAGGTGACAGGAATCGAAGTAATCAAAGCAGAAAAATATCACAGTGAATGTGCCTGATATCCTAACTGTCCCTGCCATTCACAGTCTCCGGGAAACAGCTCTCCCTTGGGTTAAACAGAAGCATACTCGGTCGCGGGAGACATGAGAGTCCTTTCCATCGCTCCTTGCTTGCCTTCTGTGGGCAACTGAAGGTGACATCCTTACAGACACTCTCCTTCCTCTGAATTTCTTGCAATAAGCAAAACAAAGCTGGGCAAACAGCCGAATGATTTATTACACCTCAGCCGTGGGCTGCCGGTAAACCTTGTACTGAAAGCCTAACCTTTTCAAATGAATTCAGGAATATCCGTGAGAAATGGATTTCCCCTACTTACATCATCTGTTGTGTTTTCTTTGTGATTTAAAACAAAATTATAAATCATTGAACTGTGTTTTCTTTAGTGCAATAATAAACTCCTAATAATTAGCTAAAAGTTCAGGCATGTGTATTAACTAGCTCTGATCAGTAGGGTCTGCATGCACACAAGGACCCTGGGTTTTTGTTCATGGTGAGTAATTACGATGGTACAGAGTTGCTCTGTGTGAATTTCATACGCATTTAGAAGTCAGTATTTCAAGACACATCTCAAGTCAGTGTCTTTGTTCTACTCATGGGAGCTTTGAAGAGTGAATGTCTGCTACCTTCCTGTGGCTGCCAGGGGCACATTCAGATGACCCTCTTACACTTGGGGACACCATGGATGGTCCCCAATCAAGGGTATCACCATTCTTTTACTTAGTTTGCTGTGATTTATTTCAACAGGTAATTAAGAATGGTTCTGGCTTTTTAGTTTTTTGAAGTAATCTAGTTGCCTATAATCTTTTATATATATATATATATATTTATTTATTTATTAGATGTATATAGAGATACAATTGAGGAAACATTATCAAACCATCAATAACCAATGTATATATACTTAGTTATCCAGGGCTAATGCCAAATCATGGATGCCCAACTTGGGTTTCCCCTATTGCTGTTTTTCCCCGAAGAACTCTTGTGTTAAATGGGTATCTAGTGGAGCAATGACATCTGCTTCTGAGATGGTTCCCCCATATTCCCACCCTCCAGTCTCCTAGAAGTTCTTCATATACCCTCGCCCCTCCCCATCACCCTCCCTATGCCTTCTAGTAACCTAGGGAGCCATCCCCCTACTGTGTTGAGAATCATACAATTTGAAGTTATTGTTAGCTTAGCCGTCTAACCTACTGCTTCCCCATGTATTCTAGTTTCCACAGATGAGAGAAACCATTTGGCCCTTGAGTCTCTGAGATTGGGATACCTCACTGAGCATAATTCTTTCCATCTCCATCCATTTGGCTGCAAAAGCCATAATATCGTCTTCTCTAATGGCTGAGTAGAATTCCATTGTATATAAGTACCAAAGTTTTTGTATCCACTCTTCGAGTTGCCTATAATCTTTAAAAAATGAACCCATATTTCTTTTTTTCCGGTTATTCAAGCTACCTTAAAAAGGAAATGCAAACATCTGACTGCTAGACACATGAAAATCAGGTTCTGTAACAGTAAAAATGCCATTAAAAGCTAAGATAGAAATTCTAACAAAACTGGTGAAAAGGTGCATTTTTAGGACTTCAAAAGTGATGAAGGTGGAAGCAACGAGCCACATGCCCCCTGGTGGACGAATGGAAGGACACAGCAGCACATAGTGCCATTGCTCTACCCTGGGACTGTGACACGTGGTAGAGGAACCCTACGTGGTGAAACACACCAGGCACGGGACAGGTACCACAGGCTCCATCCAAGGAGGCGCCCCAGTCCTCCCTTCAGAAGGGAGCCTGGGTGCCTGACTGCTGGGGCAGGGAGGACCTGAAGCTGTTTGGTGAACTACACACTTAAAATAATTGGAATGGTAAATTGTATGGTTTATGGACTTTACCCTAACAAAACAATAAATGGAAGATATAAATGTAAAATGTTTATTATTTAATTAATTTATTTTTTAATCAATTTTATTTAGTTTTTCTTTGGCCTTTGCTGCTCCGACACTTAGTTGTGTCCGTGGTGCTGGGGTTTGAACTTGGATTCTCATGCATGCCAGGCAAGCCTTGTAACCACTGAGCCACTGCTCCAGCCCAACTGTAAAATTTTTAAAACACAGGAAAAAAACTTTCTGATCTGGGGTTAGGCAGAGACTTCTTAGGCCTGATAGTAAAAGCATGAAACT
>PVKS010036796.1:0-19085 GCA_004027875.1 Aplodontia rufa
AGCAGATGTCATTCCTCCACGAGCTACCCATTTAACGCATGAGTTCTTCTGGGGGAAACTGCAACAGGTGAAACCCAAGGTGATCATCCATGTTTTGGCATTACCCCTGGATAACAAAGTATATATACATTTATTACTGTTGGTTTGATAATGTTTCCCCCTCAATTGTATCTCTATATACTTCTAATAAAAAAAGATAAAAAAAAATAAATTTGTGGTGCTGGGAATTAAACCCAGGGCCTCATGTATACACGGGAATCACTCTACCACTAAGCTACATCTCTAGCTTTTAAGGTATATCTTATTAGGGATGGGTGTATAGGCAAATTTCTGAGTATTAAAATTTTTTGATTTAGTTCTTTTCTGTGTAGCCAAAAGCATTTTTATGAAGCATATTTAAAAGAAAATCAGGATACTTACAATGCATTCTGATAATGTTTTCATATTTTGAATTCTCCAGTTTTACAATCGTGTAAAATTGGACTAATATAATTGTGCAGTTCACAAACTAAATGCATGATTTTTGTTTGCTAGGTGCTAATGTGCATGCTACAACAGCAACAGGAGACACAGCCCTAACTTATGCTTGTGAAAATGGACATACGGACGTTGCAGATGTTTTACTTCAAGCAGGAGCTGATTTAGTAAGATATTTTTTATATCAAATATTTTTGCACGAATGTTTATACTATTCATGTTTAAGGTTTAGAACACAAGTAGTAAAGAATCAGTAGTTTGTATACTTTGTATAAAATAACTTAAAAAAACTTGGTTACTTGTTGTAGTTGTTGCATGTATTAAATGGATTTGAAAATACATTTAAAAGCATTTAATAGGGCATACTGTTTCTTTTCCTAGGTAAAGCTATAGTTCCTTTGTATACCCTACCCCTGACTTGATGGTTCTGTACTTTTTGAACTGCCCTTTATTAAACATATCATAAATTAAATGATGTGTTCACAGAATAGAATAACATGTAAAATCACTTTGAGTGACTTTTGTTTCTCTGATTAGATATTTTAAAAAGCTATTATTGTTAACCGTCCATCGAACAACATTATCAGCATTCTAGTTTACTATGTTCTAGTATTTTCTGTTCAATTTTTAAAACTTTCAAATTTGATGGCAGGTTCATCTAATAACAATAATCCTTAAACTGCAAAACTGCAAATAATATAATTATTTTTTTAAGAGAAAGTGGGACAGTGGCAGGGGGAGAGAAAGAATCAATTTTATTTGGTTTTTCATCTGGTTTTTATTGCTCCAACACTTCATTGTGTAGGTGGTGCTGTGGTTCAAACTCACATCCTTGCACATGCCAGGCAATTGCTGTAACCACTGAGCCACCTCTCCAACCCTGCAAATGATACAATTAATAATTGTAATCCTCAAAAAATTCATGCTTCTTGCTGAAACGTGTGCTTCGACTAATTTTTATTTTGTGAGGGTGCTTTTTACGAATTTCTCCCAGAACTTTCTTACATATTTCTTGAAAATCTGCATTGAGGGCTGGAGCGATGACTCAGCAGTTATGGCACTTGCCTGGCAAGCACAGGTACACGAGTTCGAGCCCCAGCACCATGTATACAACGAAGCTTTGGAGCAATGCAAACCACATGAAAAACTAAATAAAATTGATTCTCTCTCTCACTGTTCTTCTCTCTAAAAACAAACAAACAAAAAATCTGCGTTGAGACATATACAGCTATAAATGTAGAGAATTAACTTTAGGAGTTTTAGTTATTAAAAAACAAAAAAAACCTGCAATTATTTTTTTTTAGATCATTTCCTATAACAAAACATTACCATAGAGATACCTGAGAACATTTTTGGAAAATAACTTGACTAAAAGAAATTTTTGATGTGATTAAGCTGTTATCATTTGTTCTAAGAATTACAATGATAACAGTATCAGTCATTCTTGTTAATCAGGATCTTTTCTATCAGCAAAATTTATGAGAGGTGTACTTTTTTTGGTGTGAGAATTATGAAAGAATTATAAGTAAATCTTCTGCCTTTCTATGTCTTTTATCCCTTTTTCAAATTATTTTGGGTCATCTATGAAACAGGAATTACAGTGTTTCATCACTTGAATTAAATATGATAGAACATAAAGTTTAGATAGTGTAGCCTTTTGTTTTTTTAAAGAAATAGAGGGACAGAGGCTGGAGTGGTGGCTCAGCAGTTATGGAGCTTGCCTGGCATGCGCAAGGATGCTGGTTCTAACCCTGCTACCTTCAACTAAGTGTTGGAGCAATGAAAACCAAATGAAAAACTAAATAAAATTGATTCTTTTTCTCTCTCACTGTCCCTCCCTCCCTCTCTCTCTCTCTCTCTCTTTTTTAAGAAAATGACAGAGAAAGAATTTTTATTTAGTTTTTCATGGGGCTTTCATTGCTGACACTTCCTTATGTTATGTGGTACTGGGGTTCGAACCCGTGTCCTTGGCACATGCCAGGCAAGCATCATAAATGCTGAGCCACTGCTCCAACCTCCTAGATTCTCTCTTTCCGTTTTTCTGTAACAAAATAATTGGCTTAACCTGTTTTGAGAGTTCCAAAAATATTAAAAAGGAAGAAGAAACTATCTGTTAATTGTGATTTAATATATACAGCAAAACTTTACTCATTCTGACTGAATTGAAAATGTTATGAAATATTTTTAAATGTTTTATTTTTACAGACTTTTAATTTTCAGGAAATAGTGTTTATGATTTAGTTTCTTAAAAAATTTCATTAAATGAACAGATGGAACTATATGAATTTACTATATTTATTGGAATTGAAAATACAGGATTAAAACATGGCTTAGATAAATGCATATCTTGTTACTGTTCTAACATAATTATTTTTCTGCTTTGTAATCTTTCTGCATTCATGTTTACATGTAACTATAGTGTAATTTTTCCACTGTGTTCTATCATAATCTTTTCCATATTGATATATGACTCTTGCGTAATACTTTATCAGGTTGATGAACCATAATCATTCACTTAATTATTGAAATTTTGACTTGTTCTTCATTTTTCACTATTTATAAATACTGTTAGATTTAATAAATTCATATACCTAGCTTTTTCCTTTTTTCTTTTGAATTATTTCATAATTGAGTTTGATTTTCAAAAATATATTGCCTGTTCCATGCTTTTCCTATCTGCAGAGTTATATCTCACTTTTAATATTGAACTTTTCCTGGTGAGCAAAATTAGTTCTTTGATATGAGGAAGTGTAATTTTGATATGTAAAACCTATAAATAGGTATTAAGCCTATTTATAGTGGCTCATCGGTTTGAGAGCTAGCCTGGCATATGTAAGGACTTGATTTCTCATCCAGTACCACGTAACATAATGAAGTGTCAGCAGTGAAAGCCCCTGAAAAACTAAATAAAAATTAATTCTCTCTTTCTCTGTCCCTCTCTTAAAAAAAAAAAAATAAGAGAGAGGGACAGTGAGAAAGAGAGAGAATCAGTTTTATTTAGCACCGTATACACAACTAAGAGAAACAAAGTCCAGATGAATAAAATGAAGAATTGGTTCTTTCTCTAAGTAAATTTTATAATTTCAAATTTTATTGTAGGCCAGAGGAAAGAAAAAGTCCTAGGCAAAACAGGAAGCATTTTTTTTTTTTTAAGAGGGGACAGTGAGAGAGAGAGAGGGAGAAGCAATCTTTATTTAGTTTTTCATATAACTTTCATTCCTGGGACATTTTGTTGGGTACGTGGTGCTGGGGTTCGAACTCGCATACTCGCACATGCCAGCAAGCACCATAACCACTGAGGCCCGACTCCAGCCCTAGAACTTACTTTTAAAAGAAGTATTGAAATTTTCTTATTTATTGCTTTCAAAAAATTCACAGCCAGAACTGATGGCACACTTGAGCATTTTCAGGTAGATCTTTAAAATATGTGCATGTTATAGTTATATTTTTAAAATAATTATTGGAAACTTCATTTTTTTCTAGTTTATATATATTTATAGTTTATATATATATTTGTGTATATTTGTATTAATTTATTTAAGGGCAAGAGTGAGAGTTTTTCTGACTCTTAGTTGTGCTGGGGGTCAAACCCAAGTTTTCACGTATGCCAGGAAAGTTCTTTTACACTTGAACCACTGCTCCAGCCACTCTAAAAATATTTTAAATTAAAAATATTTGTAGATAAATATCTAGTTAGAAGAAAATTGAATATCTATACACTTAAGAGAATATGGATTTTATTTTGGCTCATTGATATATAGCTTGTCTTATTAATAAATGCATGAATTTGAATTGTTAATCAGTATTTAAAACTTTTAGATTTGCTTAATATTCTTAAATAGGTCTATTTGTTCTTTCTTTTTTAATAAAGAGAGGGACAGTGAGAAAGAGAGTGAGAATCAGTTTTATTTAGTTTTTCATGTGGGTTTCATTGCTCAGATGCTTTGTTATATATGTGGTACTGGGGTTTGAACCTTCATACTCATGCATGTCAGACAAGTGTCATAACTACTGAGCCACCACTTCAGGCCTCAGTTTGTTCTTTTTGAAAATAAAAATATTAAATAAAAAATTGTCTTTAATTGTAGAGTTTTTTTTTAATATTCTCCCTGTTTAATAAGTAGAATCATTTTAACTACTCTATGAACATTGCATTTACCTCATACTTGGAGAACCTTTAACAAGTGACCAAATCCATATGTTCCTGCTGTGTGAATCTCTTGTTACTACTGTAATGGGAATCATTCTTATATATTGGTTTAAAGGTTAGTCCTTTATGCCTTTTCTTTCTCTGCATAGCATCTCTGTTTATTGGGCTTACATTTGTTTTTAGTATTTGTTGTGATTACAGGTATAATACGGTGAAAACCCAGTGTAAGAAAATTTTCATTAAAACACATTAGCAGGGGCTGGAGCAGTGGTCCAGTGGTTACAGCGCTTGCCCAGCATGCGCAAGTACACAGGTTCAAACCCCAGCAACCCACGTACACAACTTTAAGTGTCAGAGGAACGAAAGCCATGTGAAAAACTCAATGAAATTTGATTCTCTCCGTCTCTGTCTTTCTCTCTCTCTCTCTCTCACTGTCCTTCTCTCTTTAAAAAAAATTAAAAAAAAAAAGTTTAAAAAAACACATTAGCATTCTGTAGTACACAGATTCTAAAAAAAAATTTTTTTAAAGCCTTTGAAAAGTCACTTAATCTTGTTGCTCTTAGAAGGATTTTTTTATATTATTAGTCTTTTTACAAAATTGTATCTGAGCCATTTGACCAAAAACAACCAATAAATACCTTTTATAAGCTGAAGTTGACCAATACTCATAGTCTGAGCCACTGTTCTGGTGTCCTGTATTATTCCAGGCTGTTTCCCTCAACTTTTAGCTTTCAGAGCAAAAAACATTATTTTAATATTTCATAGTATTCTAATCTTTATAGCTTACTTGAGCCAAAGCACATATGGCTTGACTTCTTTTTCCATAGTTCTTTAGCTCCCCTTCACTATTCACAAGTTCAAGATGGAGATCTTGTATAGTTAACTGTTTAACAATATAATTTGGATTATAAAGCACTGCACTCCTGCTTTCTTCCTCTTGCTTGCTTTAATTTTGTTTTGCTTTGAAGTCAGTGTTTTTCAGGCTTCCTTACCCAGCTATTTTATTGTTACAGTCATGATTCTTTCTCTCTCTCTTTTTTAAAAGAAAGAGTGGGGTGGAGGGAGAGAAGAGAGAATCAACTTTATTTTTTGATCTGGCCTTTGTTTCTCCAAAATTTAGTTGTGTATGTGGTACTGGGGTTTGAACCTGGGTACTCCCTCCTGCATGCCAGGTAAGCACTTGAACTTCTGAGCCACCATTCTGGCCCCCATGATTCTTATTGATAAAAGATGACTGCATCAAGTCAAAGTTTCCAAAGGCCCAACTGGACAGTCACTTAATGTTTAGCTGATGTTAGCTAACATGTTGGAGTGTTTTGATTTGATATTTGTATTTTTCAAACTATTTGTGAGGATAATAGGGTCTATCTCTTCATGTTATATTGTTATATTAATTTCAGTATGAAACTTTCATATATGTGTTAGATGGAAAAATGTTTGTCATCTGTAGAATGTCTTTCACATGAATTTGCTAACAAAGCTAAGTTGGATGGGAAAAAGTATAATATGTAAATTGGATAAATAAGTATTCCTTTCTTGTTCTTGTTTGACCTGTCTTCCATTTCTAATGAGGTATATCATAATATAATGATAAGTAGATTCTAAACTCAAGAAATATTTCTTTTAGTGAACAACTAACATAGATGTTAGGGAAGGTAAATACATCCTAGTTATGTACATATGAAGAGATTCTGTAGTCCAGTTTAACATTATAGATTTGTTTTTTTTTTTTTTTTTAAAGAGAGAAGGACAGTGAGAGAGACAGAGAAAGAGAGAAACAACTTTATTTAGTTTTTCACATGGCCTTAGTTGCTCCAATACTTAGTTGTGTATGTGGTGCTGGGGTTTGAACCCGGGTCCTTGTGCTTGCCAGACAAGCGCCAAAGCCACTGAGCCACCGCACCAGCCCCAACATTATAGATTTGTAATGCTATCTAAAATACATCTACTAAAAAGGAAGAAATGTCTATGAAAGTCATTCTGTTATCTATGTGTGAATGAGGCCTTAGGAATAACAAAGGCTACATTTAGTTATTTAGAAAGTACTAATGCCATTGAACAAAGGGGCACCTAAATTTTCATCATTGCCATCAAATGACTGGTCTATAATCATAATCAAACATGTGCCTCAATATTCTCATCTGTAAAATGAAATTTAATGTTATCTTCTGGGCTGTTTTACCAAAGTCATGTAAATGTTAGTAATTTAGGATTTAGAATGGAGAGAGCAATTTGTAGTAGTAAGTGCTTTTCAAGTGCTAAGAAGTATAACATTTGGATTCTTTCTTTGGCTCTTCTAGGGTGCCCCTGGGCAAATCACTAGGCAGATTTTATTCCTCGTCCTCTTCTTCCTTTTCTTTTTAAAGAAAGAGGGGAGAGCAAGAGAGAAAAAGAGAAGTAATTTTTATTTAGTTTTTCATGTAACTTTCATTCCTTGGGCACTTTGTTGTGTACGTGGTGCTGGCATTTTTAACTCACATACTGGCACATGCCAGGCAAGCATAGTAACCACTGAGCCACTACTCCAGCCTCTTTGTTTTCTTTTTTTAAATGAGAGTTATTTTTTTTTTAAAAGAGAGAAGGACAGTGAGAGAGAGAGAGAGAGAGAGAAATCAATTTTATTTAGATTTTCATGTGACTTTGTTGCTCTGACACTTCATTTTGTACATGGTGCTGGAATACGAATCCGCATCCTTGTGCTGTGTAACCAACGAGCCACCACTCCAGCACCTAATGAGGGTTTTTAACCTGATGATCTTTAGTAACCTGGCTGAAGAAATTTAGTTTTATGATTTTTAAAGAACATGTTAACTCAATTCCCTGTGTGGAGATAGGTTAGATGGTCTTCAGTGCTTTCTTAGCTCAATGATACATGAAGTGCTGTTGAAATCCTTGAAGAAAATGAAAATTTAACATATAAAAATTATATATAAATTGTTATATAAATTACAGAAAATTATTTTCTTAAAAATCTTTGTATTTGTTAGATGCATCATCAGTGATCCCAAACACATTGTTTTGGGGGATTATTTACAGTGAACAGGTAGCAGATTTAGTTCATTCTAAGAAGTCTACAGGTACCTTAATAGATGAAAGTTATGATCTTTAAAATATAGAATTAATTTACTAAGTCTACTTCAATAAAGGATAACCTGGCATTATAATACTAATATATTATCTTTTCCATCCTTTTTTTCCCCTCAACATTTTGTCCTCCTAAATATTGTTAGAGAAGTGGGAAGATTTCTTTGACATTGATTTTTTTTTCAAATGAAATAGATTATTATTTTTTTTAAGAGAGGGACAGTGAGAGAGAGAGAGAAATAATTTTTATTTAGTTTTTCATGTGACTTTCATTGCTCCGAGACATCATTGTGTACGTGGTGCTGGGATTTGAACTTGCCTACTTGTATGTGCTAGGCAACAAATGCTCCAGCCCTCGACATTGATTTTTAATTAGTTGTAAATATAATCTCTCCAGTTTTCTTTGCCATTATTCAGGTTAAAAATTACTCTTTTTTTCCTCTTTCAACATATTTTTAAATCTCTTGTATCATTTTCGTTGTTTTTTTTATTTCAGGAGTCCATGTTCTCTCTCTTTTTTTTTTAAGAGAGAGAGGGACAGTGAGAGAGAAAGAAAAAGAGATTCAATTTTATTTAGTTTTTCATGTGGCTTTCGTTGCTCCCACACTTCGTTGTACATGTGGTGCTGGGGTATGAACCTGTGTCTTTGTGCATGCCAGGCAAGCATGAAACTTCTGAGTTCCTACTCTAGCCCCTCATGTTCTCTTTAACTTATTAGGTACTATAGGGAAATATTTGACAAAATTTTATCCTATTTCTGTTTTATAGGGACTTCTTGATGGGTTCCATTGTGGATACCCTGTGCTTATTATTTATTTTTGAATGGGACTTGCTATTAGTTGAATATAAATAATATGGAAAGGAGTAGGGAGAGGAAATGAACCTTGAGAGTCAGTGTCTTCAAATCATGTGATTGTTGCTGAATACTTCCTTACTGAATCTATACCAGAGGAACATGTATTCCCTATGGTAAACTCATCACTCAGGAGATTGCAGTCATTTCTCTAAGCCACATTTCTTTTTCATTTCTTTTTTTTAAGATAGAGAGGGAATCAACTTTATATTTTTATCTGACTTTTATTTTTTGGGCACTTAGTTGTGTGGGCACTTGTGTATGTGGTAGTGGGATTGAACCTGGGTCCTTGTGCGTCAAGTGCTGCAACCACTGAGCTACCACTCCAGCTCCTAGAGCACAAATGTGCTCTTAATTTGAAAATTTCAGTGACTCCAATTGACAACATAAAAGCCTACTACCATTTTCTCATTTGTATCCATCTCATCCTCAGGTAGTTTCTCTGTGTGAGGAGTTGAGATTTAGAGAAAATATGATATTTCACCTCTTAAGTTCTTTGAAGGCTCTTGTTTAACTGATAAAGGCAAGCACTAAGTGCATTTATAATGGGGGAAACTGCTTAACTAATGATCTTACAATATTTTCCTTACTGTTTTCCCCCAACTTTTGACATTTCAAATCTTGATTTTTCTATTTTCCTTAGTTACTTTCAATGCTTTTGTGACTTTAATTGCATTTGACACAAAGGCATGAGTGTAAATAATTAAATAGAATTACTGCTTTAAATAAGATGGGTTATATTGAAATTTTATTGCAAGAAAATCACATCGGCTTACCCTTAAAAATATCATAGTCTTCTCATGAGATTATAGTCTCTACAGATGAGGATCTTTTTAGTTGAAGATCCTGAGTTAACAATGCCCTGCACCTAACATACCAATCACAAGGTCTTCATGGCCAAATGTGACTTTCGGTTTTGGAATAAGATCCGTGAGTTCTTCTTTTTCCCTTCACAGGACAAGCAGGAGGACATGAAGACTATTTTGGAGGGCATAGATCCGGCCAAGCATCAGGTGAGGGTGGCCTATGATGCTTGTAAGCTATTATATAAAGAGTAGATGTAGATAACCAGAACTTTGGATATCAGTTCCAGCCAAGAAGTTTCAGGATCCTGCTGGGCGACAAAGGAAATCCTCTTGAATTACAAAAGATTACAAAATCCCAATAAAAAGATTTGCACTACCAGTTTGTTCCCTTAGTATTCTTCCTATGTGGTATTTCTTAAACATTCTTAGACAAAATTAGATGTTTTTATTCACATAGTTATTTGCATTTTCCTTATTGGGAGAATTAAGATACCCCAGAGAAAAAGTCTCAGTTAAAAAATCCATTACATTCTACTTTGTTCATCAAAAATCTGAAACTCTGATTAAGGGTGATATGTTGGATTGCTTTTTATATAATCCTCAAATAAACAAAAAAGCCTAAGAAATAATTAGCTTAGTAAAATATTCGCTATCATTCATGCCCTGTTTTCTATAAACTGTTTAAAATGTTTTAAAAATTATCTTGTTATTCATTCTGAAATTGATTTCTAAGAAGGTGGATACTTATTCATAAGAAGTTTTTCTTTTGAAAAATGTGAAATTTGTGCTTAAAAAGTTTAAAAAGTCATATTTCATATTCATTATAATATAGAAAGAGTTGTTTAAACTTAGGAGCAGTCCTTAATTTTTTTTTAAGTTTGTTTTTTTTTTTTTTTAAGAGAGAGGGACAGTGGGCGAGACAGAGAAAGAGAGAAACAACTTTATTTAGTTTTTCACTTAGCCTTCATTGCTCTAACACTTCGTTGTGTACGTGGTGCTGGGGTTTGAACCCGGGTCTTTGTGCTTGCCAGGCAAGCGCTGAAACCGCTGAGCCACCCCTCCAGCCCCAGTCCTTAATTTTTTAATCAGGGATAAATTGTGATTGGATCACAAATAACTTAGGCCAGGCTAAAATAAATTTCTTAGTATCAAGCCATTCTTAATCAGAATGCATATCAGAATATATCTTTATTATTGAAAGGATGTTCTGTTTTGAACTTAGTAGGTAAATTTATTCCACAAAATATTTTTAAAAGTTTTAATTTTGACTCAATTTGCCTCATATTACAGCCTGCTATCAAGAATATAAAACCAAGTGTTATTTCAGATGATGTTCTTCCTGGATTTGTTAAAGGAAATATGATTATAAATTTTCTCTCCCCCCCCCCTCGCTGAAAGTCAAGTCCTAAAACTTGATGATTTTTAAAAATGAGTTTTTTGGTCCAATTTTAGATGTTCAGATGCAGTAGAGCTGTTATAGGCAGTCTGCATTTTAACTGGTATCCCAGGAAGTTCTAATATTTGACACTTAGAGACGCTCCTGCCATCTATACAGATGACTGCATCATTGTTGATTTCTGTTCTGTTTCCATCTTTATTTTATAATTTATCATTCTTTCTCCATCCAAAATAAACACTTAGTTTTTTTCTTTGTTACTTGCAATTTTTGGAAATTGTACCTAAATACAGGGCAGTACCTTTTAATCTTTTTGCCATGTTGGCTCTCCTGAGGGATTTGAAGGTAGTTAATATTTAGTAGTAGAATATAAGAACATACCTCCCTACAAGAAAGTATCAGAATCGTCTGACGCACACACAGCATAAAACAGCCTCTCGGTAGTTAATATTTAGTAGTAGAATATAAGAACATACCTCCCTACAAGAAAGTATCAGAATTGTCTGACGCACACACAGCATAAAACAGCCTCTCCTTGTTTCCTGTTTTTCTGGTCTTTCTCCTTAGAGAATGTCTCCCTTTTGCTGCAAGACACTGCCTCTATGATATAGTTACAATCTTTAATATATGTTTTGGGTGTCCTGTGGCTGTGATTTAAAAAATAAACTTAATTTTAAATTTTGTTATCTAAAGCCAAGCAGAAAAAGTTCCACCTTTTTTCTTATACTGCTCATTCATCAGAACTAGAACTTTGCAATGTATTTTTCATGAATAAGTTTTTAGGGAGCTTAGGAACTCTAATTATGTACTTATCAATATATTTCAGCCAGTTGACTAGCTTACCTTAATAAACGTGAAGTATGACTTCTCACTATCTTAATGTTAACTTTTATTAAGGAATAATGTGCTTGCTTCTTTTTAAAACTTTACCACTCAAAACTGGGAAATTATTGCCCTTTTTTTTTTCTTGATGTAAAGTATCTACAATACACAAAACTCCCAATACAGTTTGTTGTTGTTTTTTTTAAAAAGGCCAAATTCTCTTTAGGTTTTTGTGTATTGATTAAGTACTTTTCAGCTATCTGAAGGTTGTTTAAATGTAAGTATAAATGACTACCCATCAAGAAAGTGAAGTCAATGTCTGTGTATTTAGAAACCTGTCTCCTCTATGAAATAGAAATCTCCTAGATATATAGAAATGATAAATAAAATGTGGGAAAAAAATCTAGACATGTAGCTCTGTCCAGACACAAGATTAAAGATCTCCATGTACTAGAAATGAAGCATAGATCCACACCTGAAGCTGCAGTCCCAAGGAGAACTAAGGCTTAAAAATTGGACAGTTGGGGCTGGAATTTCAACTTTTATAAGGAAATGTCGACTGCATGCATCTCACATGTAGCAGACCAGCAGATCTAGTTTACTTGAATGAAGAAAGGAACTGGGAACTTACTGTTCTACCTGTGAACAAGATGGAAAAAAGCTCCAAGCAACTGCCCAAAGCAAATTGTTACAGAGATAAGAAGCAAAGACAACCTAAAGTTTGGGAGGACATCATTCTTTGACTTGGAACAGAACTGAAATATCTCCATGGGACAAAAAGCTTAACATGCCAATGAAAGATCTACTTCTGAAGTGCATTCTACGAGCCAGATCGAGACAACCTTTTAAATCATCTGATGAGAAGGCATATATTTGTGCATGAAAAAACAAAGTACCTCCCGTGCAAAACAAATTTTCTCAAGAAAATTACAAAGCTTAAGAACAAATATATATCAAGAGAAATAATCAAAATATAAGTAGACAAACAAAAAAGCAGCAAAACAGAGTATATATTCAAGGAAATTATAATAAAAGACTTTAATTTTGACATTTTTATTTTTTTATTTTATTTGAATTTTTTTGGTACCAGGGATGCTTAACCACTGAGCCACATCTCCAACCCTTTTTTTTTTTTTTTTTAAAGATAGAGGGCCAGCGAGAGAGACAGAGAAAGAGAGAAACAACTTTATTTAGTTTTTCATGTGGCCTTTGTTGCTCCAACACTTAGTTGTGTACATGGTGCTGGGGTTTGAACCCGGGTCCTCGTGCTTGCCAGGCAAGCGCCGAAACCGCTGAGCCACCGCTCCAGCCCCCCTTTTTATTTTTTGAGACAGGGTCCTGCTAAGTTCCTTAGGGCCTTGCTAAGTTGCTGAGGCTGCCTTTAAACTTGCTGTCCTCCTGCCTCAGTCTCCCAAGTCACTGGGATTACAGGAATGTGCCACTAAGCCTGGCTTATCTTGATAATTTTAAACATGCTGCCTTAAACTATGACCAATAGCCACAAAACAATGTGAGATAGTGAAGTGAAAGCTGTTAATAATTTCAGAACAGGTGTATAAGCAAGTGAATCAAACAGTATATCACTGTTTTAGTCAGCTTTTTAACTGCTATGACTGAAAGGCCTGACAAGAACAATTTTACAAGAAAAAGTTTCTTTTGGGACTCCTGGTTTCAGAGGTCTTAGTAACATAAATGGTTACTGTTCTGCTCTTGGCCTGGGGTGAGGCAGAACATCACAGTGGAAGACTGTAGAGGAGGAATGCAGTTCAGGCCATGGCAATCAGGAAGCAGAGGGAGCTTTTGCTCACCAGGGACAAAATATATATATACCAAAGGCAAATCCCCAATTGCTTACTGCCTGAAGCCATACCTTGCCTGCCTACAGTTACCACCCAGTTAATCCTTATTGGGGATCAGTGTACTGATTAGGTTAAAACTCCCATAACCCAGTCATTTCACCTCTATTAAAGTTTCTTGCATTGTCAAACTTGAGCTTTTTGGGACACCTCATATCTAAATCATAACAAGCACAAAGATAAAAAGATAGGAAATATGAAACAGAAAATATGCAATATTAAAAAAAATGAGAAAGAAAGTATAGATTTAGAAGCTGCACCATACTTCTGTTTGGAGTTCCTACAGAAAAGAATACACAAGGAGAAAAGAATGTTTGAAGAGATAATGATGGAGAATTTTCTGGAATTGAAGCCAGACATGAATTCTTTATTGAAAAATCATATTGATTGCTAAGGAGAACAATGAACCTGTAGAATTTTAAGGATAAAGAAAAATGTCTTAAAAGCTACTGGTGGGGTGGGGGATACATTATCTGCAAGGAAACAACCATCAAATTTTTTAGGTTCTGGTCAACAAATAATAACTCAGAAGACAATGGGGAGTAATAGCCTCAAAATACCAAGAGAAATAACACAATGTAGAATTCTATACTCAACTACTATTCCAGAGAAGGAACAATGAGCATTGAGATCTACAAAGAATAAAAGGAACTTAACACGATCAGACCCTTGCCAAAGAACTACTAAAAGATATGTACATCAGTAAGCAAACTGAGTCCTGGAGGAAGGTGTGGGATGCAAGAAGCTACAGTAAGAAATTGGTTTTAAAACATTATAAATAAAATTTTTTTTAATTTAAAAATCTGAATTTTTATGTTTAAAACCAAAGTAGTGCTAACATTCTAGACAATAGCATGAAATTCAGAAGAATGTGTTAGAAGGTTAGAAAGCCGTACCAGTCCTTTAGTTGTTCAGGAGAAGGTAAATATTTTTATTTATGTATTTTTTTAGAAAAATGTTAGTAATCAGAACAAATATAAAGCTATTGAAGTACATGTTAAGGGGTAGAGTCTTTAATTAAATTCAAAATTAAAAATTCAGCAAATGATGTTTGCAGGAGACAAACCTAAAGCAAAATGATAACAAAGATTGACAAAACATTAGAAAAACTATGTAAGGCAATATGAGACAAAATGGAATTTTAAACCCACAATATTTTTACTCCAACTGATACAACAATCACTTACTAATCAGTAAATAACAATCTTAACTACAAATAAAACATAACTGCAAAATTGCAAAAAGGAAAATCAAGAGAATATATCTGTAGTGGTAGGATTTTTTTCACACTTCTCTATGAAACTGATCAACCTGATAAAAATACAAAAATTAAGTTTGTTATAAATAAATATACTATAGGGCTGGAGTGGGGTCTCTAGGCTGTAGCCACAGCTGTAGCCTGGCATATGGAAGGATGTGGGGGTTTGAACCCCAGCACCATGTATGCAACAAAGGGTTGGAGCAACGAAAGCCACATGAAAAACGATGTGAAAGTTATTTTCTCTTTCTCTCTCACTGTCTCTCTCTCTCTCTTTAAAAATAAATAAATAATATACTATATATTCTTTTTATAATATATGGAACACTTATAAAAATTGTCCATGTTTTAGTCCACACAAAAAAAGTCTTAAGAAACCCTAAACTCTGTGTGGTCTACATTCTCTGATATCTGTTGCTTTAAAATTAAGAGTCAGAGGTTGGGGGTGTAGCTCAGTGACAGACTGCTTGCTTGCCTGCCTAGTATGTGTAAGGTCCTGGGTTCACTCTTTAGCACCTCAAATTATTTAACTAAATTAAAATTTCTAAGTGTATTTTAAAAATAAGATACGCTTAGAAATTTGAAAGAAAGAAAGAAAAAAAAGCTGGACATGGTGGTGCATGTCTGTCATCCCAGGACTCCAGAGGCAGGGGCAGGAAGATCCCAGTTCAAGGCTAGTCTCAGCCCTGCTCAAAACAGAAGGGCTGGGGATGTGTGTAGCTCAATGGTAAGGCACCCTGGAGTTCAATCTTAGTACAAAAACAAACAAACAGAAAAACAACTGAAGGAAAATATTTCTATTTAACTCATCTATTTAAGGGGCATTCTCAATTAAAATTATAAAGTTCAAAAGGAATTACCACGAAAACACTGCATAGCAATACTTGGGGTAGAGAGATTATAGCTAGAGGGACCCTTAGAAAGAAACTTAGAGCTTTTCACATGTCTACTAAAATGAAAAAAGCAAAAGTAAATGAAGCTATTGAAAGAACAACAGTACATAGAAGGAAAGAAATAAATAACAAAGATAAAAGCAAAAGTTAATATAATTAAAAACAACAAAAGGGGATAAAAGACAAAAGAGACAGAACCAAATGAAAAGCTGATATATTTCATCTCTAAAAAGAACAAGGAGTAAGTAGAAGGAAGGGAGGGGGAAAGGGAAATGCTGGGATTGAATTAAAACAAAGTATACTCCACGCTTCTATAAATATGTCATTATACATACTATTGTCACATATATAAAAATATTCTTTATAGGTATAAGAATTATGTCACTATGCTTGGGTATATTAGAGTGAATCTATACCCCAGAAAGAGAGGGGCAAGGGACCGAGAATGGGAGGAGAGCAGTGAGAGTACCAGGGGTGTGGATATTGATCAAATTATACTGCTGTGTTGTATGTATCTATGAATTTGTAGCAGCAACTGCCATCATGATATACAATTATAATGCACCAATGAAAAATTTAAAAAAATAGTCAAAAGCAAAAAAAAAAAGCTGATATATTACAAAAGACTATCAAAATTGCAAAAGCAAGCCAGAGTTTTTTTGTTTTTGTTTTTGTTTTTGTTTTAAAGGAGAAAAGGCACAGAAAAACAATAAAGACTTAATGCTGGGGAGGTAGCTCAGTAGTAGAGCACTTACATGGCACATGTGAGATCCTGAATTCAATCCCCAGCACTGCAAAAATCAAACAAAACTTCAAGTGAGTTATAACTATTTGATACATTAGAAATCTTAAAAATTCATAGAACCATCATGAACAGTCAATAAATTTGAATACTCACATATAATGAATACAGATTTTTTTCTGTAAATATATAAATTAGCAAAATTGACTCTAGAATAGGAAACCTCAATAAAACAATAACCATTTTACAAACTGAGTCAGTAGTTTTAAATTACACATCCAACGAAGGTAAGAGTTTCAGTTAGATTTATAAATGAATTTTGCCAAATGTACAAGGAACAGATAATTTCTTATATTGTTCTAGCTGTTCCCAAGAATGGAAAAAGAAACATTAAATTACATAATTATCTAAGTTTATAACCTTGAAAAATATTTTCCTAAAGTTTTATTAATCTTGAACAAATATTGTTTCTACAAATAAAGCTAACATTTATATTTGCATATACAATGTTGATTCCTGTTTTAAAAGGATTTAATGATGAGATATTTTGGGAGTAGTTTGCTTTATGCTGTGGAGTATGTGTTATTAAATTAAATTAAAAATTTTGGGGGGCTAGAGCAGTGGTTCAGCGGTTTCGGCGCTTGCCTGGCAGGTGCGAGGACCCAGGTTCAAACCCCAGCACCACATACACAACTAAGTGTTAGAGCAACTAAGGCCATGTGAAAAACTAAAGTTGTTTCTCCCTTTCTCTCTCTCTCTCTCACTGTTCCTCTCTCTTAAAAAAAAAAGAAAGAAAATTTGGTGCTAGGGATTAAACCCAGGGCTCCACACAATGAGGTATATCCCCAGTTTTATTGTTAAATAAAGTATAAAGTTGGGATATTATTTTATCAACCATTTTCTCAAGCATATTGTTCAAAAGCAAAGGAATGAATTTATAGGGAGGAAAATAAAAACGGTTAGTTTTTTCAAAGCTTTTATTTCAGGAATTTTACTAGCAAGTTGAATTTTAAAACTTAACTTATCTTGGGGTGAGGATCCAGGAACTATACATTCCAGTGTTTTCCCTTAATAGCTATGGTAATGTTTTTAAATATATAGAATTAGCAGGGTTTTTTTTAAAGTTTATATTTCAAAGTTATATTTTCACTGCCATTACTCATGAGATCTAGTTATGCTGATGGATATTACTACCAGATTTAGAAGACGAAGAATGGAAGGCTAGGAAGAATGACATTAATATTGCTTGCCCATGTTCTAGTAATAATGTATCAAATGCATGTCTTACTTTCAAGCTTAGCTACTAGTCTTAACTTTTTTATTTAGCCTTTCTCTCTTATTTACCTAGTGGAAAATAAAATCTTCAGACTTCTGTGTGAGAGAGAAGATTTGGGAGGTCAGTTATGCTTTGATTCCCATTTGGTAAACAGGATTCATGTCACTTTATTGTTTTAGGCATTAAATGTACAATGGGTGAGGAAAAAAATGGACAAGATTGCTGCTCTCTGGAAGTGACAGTTTAGTGGAGGAGAGTTATTTAAACACACAAACTCTAGTATACAGGATTACAATTTATGAAGGAGAGATCCATATAGTTGCAAATCAAAACGAGGAAGAGTGGTCAACCTAGTCAGGAAGTTAAAAGTTTTTAGGAAAAAACACTTGACTTAAGATGTGTAGGATGAAAAGGAGTTTAGTGGAGATGTGTTATAGAGAGATAAATATGTACATAAAGGCCCTGAGGCAGGAGGAAAAATAAGTTGCTAAAAGGGCAGTTTATTTTCAGAATGTGTTTGATTGTAATGATACTTCAGAAATAAATTGAATGAAAAAACTGGACAAAGAACTTTGTAGGTCTTTCTGAATAAGGTCTTCATGGTGTATATTGTTTAATTTGAAGTAAATTACCAGAATGTTAGCTTTCCCTATATTTGAATATAAGTTTAGAATCCATTCTAAAACTGGATTATTTTGTTATTTTGCAGTTATTCATTCTTTTGTAATTTAAAGATTTTGGCCTAACTATGTTTAACAGTTAAAAAGTCAAAGCATAAGCAAATGTTTTTAGAAAAAGTTGAGTGATACAATACTATCAAGATTAAGAAAACAGGGAGGGAGGATAGGGAGGGATCTAGAGAGACAGTCAACATTGTAGCATACTCTTTGCCCCTCTAAGAATCCAAATAATACTTACGCAGTCTTTTAATTCTGGAAAATTCACAATCTAAGCATTTATATGGATTGTAGGGGCAAAAAAGACTGGAATGTGGGTGATATGGCAGTAATTCTGGTCTAAGTTCAGATGCATATCATATTGTTACTTTGTATGCATTTATGATTGTACAATAACTCCTTAATAAAAAAATGATTAAGAAAATAAAACCCCAAAATCCACAAGTTTAGAATGGAATTCCAGTCACCACAATCCCATTTTAAGTTTCCATTGGTTTGATAATCTATTCTTATTATTACTTTGCCTGATTTATTCAGGTATAGTGTTGCAAATACACTAAATTGTATTCTACTGGCAGAGCACCTGTTGTTGTTTTTTATTAGATGAATATGGAGTTACAATTGAGGGGGAATCATTGTCAAACAATCAAGAACAAATGTATATATACATAGTTATCCAAGGCTAATGCCATGTCATGGGTGCCCCACTCGGGTTCCCCATGTTTCTGTTTCCTGAAGAAGACCCCCTGAGTTAAATGGATATCTCATGGAGGTCAGAGATCTCCTTCTGAGATG
>PVKS010036797.1:0-19083 GCA_004027875.1 Aplodontia rufa
CAATGCTATGAATTTTCCCCTTAGGAAAGCTTTCATGCTGTCCCAAAGGTTTCGATATGTTGTGTCTTCATTTTCATTCTCTTCCAAGAATTTGTGGATTTCTTCTTTCATGTCTTCTTGGATCCATTCTTCATTTAATAGGGTATTATTCAATCTCCAATAATATGTGTGTTTTCTGTTATGATTATCGCTGCTGAATACTAGGGTTATAGCGTTGTGGTCTGAAAGGACACACGGGATAATGTCAACTTTCTTGTATTTGCTGAGATTATCTTTATGAACCAGTATATGATCTATTTTGGAAAAGGATCCATGTGCTGCAGAGAAGAAGGTGTATACTGCTGATTTAGGATGGAAAACTCTATATCCTACCACGTTTTTAATGCCAAATGTAAACGTAGCCAAAAACACAAGCCAAACACTAACCCTATTCTTAACAAGAGTCCTGAAGCTTAACTGAACCCTAACCCAAACCCGAACACCGGGGTATAATTAAACTAAATCTCAACCTGACCCTAACCCTAACCTTAGCACTAACCTTCACTGTAATACTATTCTTAAAAAACAAGGACTTTAACACAAAACTGAACCCTAGCAGGAATCCTAAACTTAGCCCTAATTGAAAAACTAACCCTAAACCTAACTCTAACCCTAGCTCGAACCCTAACACTAACCCTAACCCTAGCATTCACCCGAAAACTAATCCTAAACATCCAACTATCACAAACCCTAATTCAAAGTCTAATTCTAAAACTAGGCCTAACCCTAAACTTAGTATAACCTGAACCCTAAACCTAGCCCTAATCCTCACACTAACCCTAACCCTATCCCAAGCTCTAGCTCTAACCATGACTCAAACACTAGTTCTTAGTTGAAATCTAGCCCTAACACTTACGCTAGCGTGACACCTAATCCTAAATTAATCTAAAACTAAACCCTGTCACCCTAAAATTAACACTCAACCAACCATCTTACCTATCCCTAACCCTAACAAAAACAGTCAGCTAAACTCTAACCATAGGCCTCACATTAATCCTATCCTTAACCATGTCCATAGCCCCAATATGGGCCCATATCCTAGACTAAACATAACCCTAACCCTAACACTACACCTAACCTAGCCCTGAAACTGATTCTAGATCTCACACGAAACCTAACCTGAAACATAACCCTATCCCTTGTCGTAGCTCTACAACTAAACCTAACCCTAAACCTCATCCTATCTCTAAACCTAGCCCTAGCTCTAGCCCTAGCCCTAACACTACATCTCAGCCTAACCCTAGCTCTAACCCGAAACCTAGATTTACACTAAATCTAAACATATACATAAAGCTAGCCTTAACCATACATCTCAAACTAAGCCTAACCCCAACACTAACCATAGCCCTAGCATTCCTTAACACTAACCCTAGCCATCACCTAAACCTAATCCTAAATATAAAACTAACCATATTCATACACGTAGACCTAAGCCTAACTCTAAACTTAACTCTAACCCTGGCCCTTGCCCCAACTCTAACACTACCCCTAGAACTCAATCCAGCCATAGCCATAATTGTAATGCTATCTCTGAACCTAGAACTTGCCCAAATCATAAACATATCAATATCCCTATGCTAAATCTTAACCTAAATTTAAACATATATCCCTAGGCCTAGGCACAACCCGAAACCTGGTGCTAGCCCTAGTTTTAACATTAGGAGTAGTCATTAACGAAAACCTGGTCCTGATCCTAATCATATCCATAACCCTAGAACTAGCCAGAGCTCTAATACTGAACAGAAACCTAACCCTAACTCTAACCCTAACCCTGGCCAGAGCTATAGCCAGAGCCCTAACATTAACACTAACTCTAGTTCTAGCCCACGGAGAAGCAATAACAGCAACCTTAACACTAAATATAACCAAACTCCGAAGCTTAAGTTTAGACCTCACTTTAACTACAAGACAAAATCCACCCTGAACCTAAATGTAAAACTTACCCTTAGCTGGAAACCGGACACTAATCCAAACACCAATCCTCGGTCAAGTGAACCCTAAAAATAACCCTAAGCTTCTGTTCCCAACCTTAATCCCAAAATAAACTGAAGATTAAACGGAAGAACATAATATGAACATAACACTCACATTAAACCTAAACTTACCTCTAAACCTAGCCCTGACACTCACCTTAGCCACATTCCAAACCTAATCCATACTCGGAACTCAAAACGTAGCCCTAGACGTAACCCGGAAACTATCCTTAAACCTAGCCCGAGACCCAAAACTAAACCTAGCCCTAACTTGAATCCTAAGCTGAACCATAAAACTGTACCTATTCCCAGACTTAACCCTCTATCTAAACCTAACCCTAGCCCCTAACATAGCCTTAGCACCAGCACTAACTTAGAAGTCCTTACACGAACACTAGCCCTAAACCTAAACCTTGTCCAAAATCTAAACTTCAACTTATCCATAGCCCCATACCTAAAGCTAAACCTAAACCTGACCCTAACACGAACTAACACTAGCACTAACTAACACTAACTAACACTAACTAACACTAGCACTCCACCTATCCTAAGACTAGTCGGAATCCTAACCCTAACCCGGATGCTCAACCAAGCTCTAACTGTGTGCCTAACCCTAACCCTGAACCTAACTTAAACCTGTACTGCAAGTGCAAATACACAAGAACTTTCTGTCTGAAGGGGTCCACACTCATGGAAGAACTGTGAAAGCCAGGATACCAAGATATTGCCCAAACCATCCCTTGTGGAAATTTGCTGTTGATACCAATTGCAACTATCCGATGGATGAAATATGTACTTGGAAAAGTTGCATGCAAGGTAGCAGTGATGAAGCTTTACTGACTTTGAAGCAGGGTTGGAACTGGGTGGCAAAATGTTTGGAACTGAGGAAAAAAGAGTAGTGTAAAAACTGCCTCTCTTACCTTTGTATTGGTTAGATTGTGGCTTCTAGGCCTGAGGGTTGGAATGCACAAATATCTTGGATCTGGCAGTTGTGGCTCTGAGGATACATGTGGAGTGACTGGTGGGTTACAATAACTGGGTGATTAGGGTGGGTGGTTAATTAGGTTCTACTTGCCTATAACCTATTCAATGAAGGAATATCTGAAGGACAACAGAAATTGAGAGATTGGGGAAAGTCATCTCAGCTTAAAATCAATACAGATAGAAAGAATGAAAAGCAATAGCTTCGTTATGGATTATAAAGCTGTTTGTACAATCCATGAAGCTTTTCTTGGGGATTTGACCATGAACTTTTGAAAAAGGGGATCCTACTGGCTCTGAAAGATTTTAAGTGTTCCCAGGTGCTCGGATTGTTGAGGAAGGCAGACAATGAAAGCAAAGTTGAAGCACCTGTATTGAAGAGCTCCACAAGGAAGAAAAGGAGACATTAGGCTCACGCAGTCTAACCTGTCTCCTAGCAGCTTTCCCGGGAGATTCACCTCCTTCTTTGTGCCAAATACACTCATCATTCGGGAAAAGTAGGAGATGCTGTGGCTGGCCCTGGCACTCATTTTTCAATGAAACCAAACACTCCTCCTGCTCTTAACCTCCTAACTATCATTAAACCTGAACCTAACCCTAACCCTTACACTCACACTACCTCTAAACCCAAGTTTGAAAGGAAACCTAACACCAAACTTTATCTTCAATGAAAGTCTAACCCTAAACCGAAAACTCAGTTTAAAAATCCATCATAAACCTAACAATTAACTGAAAACTTTTCACTCACATTCAACCTAATCCTTAATGGAATGCTAAATCTTACCCTCCACCTAATCCAAACTCATCACTGAGAACTAAAACTAACCCTAAGCCTTACTAAATACCTACCCCTAAACCTCTAACTAACCATCAATTTAAACATAACCCTGACTTCTAGCTAGAAGGAACTTGAACCCCATACCTAAACCGATCCTGAACCCAAACTGTAACTTTTACCCGAAACCTAAAAAGATCTTTAAATCGATCAGTCAACATAAACATAACCTGAACCCTAAATGTAAGCCTAACCCTATCCTAAACTTCACTTTGACCAAAAACTGACATTCACCCGAACCCTAAGCCTAAAACGAATCTTCACCCTAATCCTTATCAAATTTGTAAGAGTAATAGCTAGTTGAACCTAGGCTAATACTAACATTGCGCCAAAAAATATCTCTATCCTTTAAACTAAACCTAACCTTCAGTTAATTCTAACAATACCATGCTCCAAATCCTACTCTTAACCTGAAACCTAAAACCACACCTACCACATTTTTAATGCCAAATGTAAACATAGCCAAAAACACAAGCCAAACACTAACCCTATTCTTAACAAGAGTCCTGAAGCTTAACTGAACCCTAACCCAAACCCGAACACTGGGGTATAATTAATCGAAATCTCAACCTGACCCTAACCCTAACCTTAGCACTAACCTTCACTGTAATACTATTCTTAAAAAACAAGGACTTTAACATGAAATTGCACCCTAGCAGGAATCCTAAGCTTAGCCCTAATTGAAAAACAAACCCTAAACCTAACTCTAACCCTAGCCAGAACCCTAACACTAATGCTAAACCTAGCATTCACCCGAATACCAATCCTAAACATCCGCCTATCACAAACTCTAATTCAAAGTCTAATTCTAAAACTAGGCCTACCCCTAAACTTAGTATACCCTGAAACCTAAACCTAGCACTAATCCTCACACTAACCCTAACCCTAACATTAATTCGAGCTCTAACCATAACTCAAACACTAGTTCTTAGCTGAAATCTAGCCCTAACACTTACGCTAACTCTGACACCTAATCCTAAACTAAATCTAAAACTAAGCCCTGTCCCCCTAAAATTAACAATCAACCAAATATCTCTACCTATCCCTAACCCTAAAAAAAAACAGTCAGCTAAACTCTAACCATAGGCCTCACATTAATCCTAACCTTAACCATATCCATAGCCCCAGTCAGGGCCCATACCCTAGCCAAAACATAACCCTAACCCTAACACTACACCTAACCTAGCCCTGAAACTGAACCTAGATCTTACATGAAACCTAACGTGAAACATAACCCTATCCCTTGTCGTAGCTCTACAACTAAACCTAACCCTAAACCTCATCCTATTTCTAAACATAGACCTAGCTCTAGCCCTAGCCCTAACACTACATCTCAGTCTAACCCTAGCTCTAACCCGAAACCTAGTCCTAACACTAACTCTAAACATACACATAAACCTAGCCTTAACCCTTCATCTCAACCTAACCCTAACCCAACACTAACCATAGCCCTAGCATTCCCTGACACTAACCCTAGCCATCACCTAAACCTATTCCCAAATATAAAACTAACCATATTCATATACGTAGACCTAAGACTAAGTCTACACTTAACTCTAACCCTGGCCCTTGCCCCAACTCTAACACTACCCCTAGAACTCAATCCAGCCATAGCCATAACTGTAATGCTATCTCTGAACCTAGAACTTGCCCAAATCATAAACATATCAATATCCCTATGCTAAATCTCAACCTAAAATAAACATATATCCTTAGGCCAAGGCACAACCCGAAACCTGGTGCAAGCCCTAGTTCTTAACATTAGGGGTAGCCATTAATGAAAATCTGGTCTTGATCTGAATCATATCCCTAACCCTAGAGCTAGCCAGAGCTCTAATACTCAACAGAAACCTAACCCTAACTCTAACCCTAACCCTGGCCAGAGGGATAGCCAGAGTCCTAACACGAACACTAACCATAGCTCTAGCCCATGAACAAGCAATAACAGCAAACTTAACACTAAATCTAACCAAACCCCGAAGCTCAAGGCTAGACCTCACTTTAACTACAAGACAAAATCCACCCTGAACCTAAATGTAAAACTTACCCTTAGCTGGAAACCGAACACTAATCCGAACACCAACCTCGGTCAAGTGAACCCTAAAAATAACCCTAACCTTCTGTTCCCAACATTAATCCCAAAATAAACTGAAGCTTAAATGCAAAAATACACTATAAACATAACCCTCACATTAATCCTAAATTACCTCTAAACCTAGCCCTGACCCTCACCTTAGTCACAGCCCGAGAACGAACCTGATTCCAATTCGGAACTCAAAACTTAGCCCTAGACGTAACCCGGAAACTATCCCTAAACCTAGCCCGAGACCCAAAACTAAACCTAGCCCTAACTTGAATCCTAAGCTGAACCATAAAACTGTACCTACTCCCAGCCTTAACCCTCTATCTAAACCTAACCCTAGCCCCTAACATAGCCTTAGCACCAGCACTAACTCAGAAGTCCTTACACGAACACTAGACCTAAACTTAAACCTTGTCCAAAATCTAACCTTCAACTTATCCATAGCACCATACCTGAAGCTAAACTTGAACCTGATCTTAACTGTAACACTAACACTAGCACTCCACCTACCCGAAGACTAGTCGGAATCCTAACCCTAACCCGGATGCTCCACCAAGCTCTAACTGTGTGCCTAACCCTAACCCTAAACCTAACTTAAACCTGTACTGAAAGTGCAAATACACAAGAACTTTCTGTCTGAAGGGGTCCACACGCATGGAAGGACTGTGAAAGCCAGGATACCAGGATATTGCCCAAACCATCCCTTGTGGAAATTTGCTATTGATTCCAATTGCAACTATCCGATGGATGAAATATGTACTTGAAAAGTCACATGCAAGGTAGCAGTGATGAAGCTTTACTGATTTTGAAGCAGCATTGGAAATGGGTGGCAAAATGTTTGGAAGTGAGGAACAAAGGAAAGAGTAGTGTAAAAACTGCCTCTCTTACCTTTGTACTGGTTAGATTGTGGCGTCTAGGCCAATGGGTTGGGATGAACAAATATCTTGGATCTGGCATTTGTGGCTCTGAGGATACATGTGGAGTGCCTGGTGGGTTACAATAACTGGGTGATTAGGGTGGGTGGTTAAGTAGGTTCTACTTGCCTATAACCTACTCAGTGAAGGAATATCTGAAGGACAACAGGAATTGAGAGATTGGGGAAAGTCATCTCAGCTTAAAATCAATACAGATAGAAAGAACGAAAATCAATAGCTTCGTTATGGATTATAAAGCTGTTTGTACAATCCATGAAGCTTTTCTTGGGGATTTGACCATGAACTTTTGAAAAAGGGGATCCTACTGGCTCTGAAAGATTTTAAGTGTTCCCAGGTGCTCGGATTGTTGAGGGAGGCAGACAATGAGAGCAAAGTTGAAGCACCTGTATTGAAGAGCTCCACAAGGAAGAAAAGAAGACATTAGGCTCAAGCAGTCTAACCTGTCTCCTAGCAGCTTTCCCGGGAGATTCACCTCCTTCTTTGTGCCAAATACTCTCATCTTTCGGGAAAAGTAGGAGATGCTGTGGCTGGCCCTGGCACTCATTTTTCAATGAAACCAAACACTCCCCGTGCTCTTAACCTCCTAACTATCATTAAACCTGAACCTAACCCTAACCCTTACACTCACACTACCTCTATACGCAAGTTTGAAAGGAAACCTACCACCAGACTTCATCCTCAATGAAAATCTAACCCTAAACTGAAACCTCAGTTTAAAAATCCATCATAAACCTAACAATTAACTGAAAACTTTGGACTCACATTCAACCTAAACCTTAATGGAATCCTAAACCTTACCCTCCATCTAAACCAAACTCATCACTGAGAACTAAATCTAACCCTCAGCCTTACCAAATACCTACCCCTAAACCTCTCCCTAACCATCAATTTAAACATAACCCTGACTTCTAGCCAGAAAGAACTTGAACCCCATACCTAAACCGATCCTGAACCCAAACTGTAACTTTTACCTGAAACCTAAAAAGATCTTTAAATCTATCAGGAAACATAAACCTAACCTGAACCATAAGTATAAGCCTAACCTTATCCTAAACTTCACTATGACCCAAAACTAACATAAACCCGAACCCTAAGCTTACAACGAATCTTCACCCTAAACCTTATCAAACCTTTAAGAGTAATAGCAACTATGAAGCTAACTGGAATCCTGAACCTAGGCTAATACTAATATTGTGCCAAACAATATCTCTATCCCTTACCCTAAACATAACCTTCAGTTAGTTCTAACAATACCATACCCCGAATCCTACCCTTAACCTGAAACCTAAAACCACACCTACCATGTTTTTAATGCCAAATGTAAACATAGCCAAAAACACAAGCCAAACACTAACCCTATTCCTAACAAGAGTCCTGAAGCTTCACTGAAACCTAACCCAAACCCGAACACTGGGCTACATCTAAAACTAAATCTAAACCTGCCCTAAACCTAACCTTAACACTCACCTTCACTGTAGTACTATTCTTAAAAAAAACAATGACTTTAACACAAAATTGAACCTAAGGAATCCTAAACTTAGCCCTAATTGAAAAACTAACCCTAAACCTAACTCTAACCCTAGCCCGAACCCTAACACTTAACCTAACCCTAACCCTAGCATTCACCCGAATACTAATCCTAAACATCCACCTATCACAAACCCTAATTCAAAGTCTAATTCTAAAACTAGGCCTAACCCTAAACTTAGTATTACCTGAATCCTAAACCTAGCACTAATCCTCACACTAACCCTAACCCTAACCCTGGCTCTAGCTCTAACCATAACTCAAACCCTCGTTCTTAGCTGAACTCTAGCCTACCACTTACCCTGACCCTGACACATAATCCTAAACTAAATCTAAAACCAAACCCTATTCCCCCAAAATTAACACTCAACCAACCATCTCTACCTATCCCTAACCCAAACAAAAACAGTCAGCTAAACTCTAACCATAGACCTCACATTAATCCTAACCTTAACCATACCCATAGCCCCCGCCTGTGCCAATCCCCTAGACTAAACATAACCCTAACCCTAACACTACACCTAACCTAGCCCTGAAACTGATCCTAGATCTCACACGAAACCTAACCTGAAACATAACCCTATCCCTTGTCGTAGCTCTACAACTAAACCTAACCCTAAACCTCATCCTATTTCTAAACATAGACCTAGCTCTAGCCCTAGCCCTAACACTACATCTCAGCCTAACCCTAGCTCTAACCCGAAACCTAGTCCTAATACTAACTCTAAACATACACATAAACCTAGCCTTAACCCTTCATCTCAACCTAACCCTAACCCCAACGCTAACCCGAGACCTAGCATTCCCTAACACTAACCCTAGCCATCACCTACACCTATTCCCAAATATAAAACTAAACATATACATACACGTAGACCTAAGCCTAACTCTAAAACTAATTCTAACCCTGGCTCTTGCCCCAACTCTAACACTACCCCTAGAACTCAATCCAGCCATAGCCATAACTGTAATGCTATCTCTGAAAGTAGAACTTTCCCAGATCATAAACATAACAATATCCCTATGCTAAATCTCAACCTAAACTTAAACATATATCCCTAGGCCTAGGCACAACCCGAAACCTGGTGCTAGCCCTAGTCCTTAACATTAGGAGTAGCCTTAAACCAAAACCTGGTGCTGATCCTAATCATATCCCTAACCCTAGAACTAGCCAGAGCTGTACTACTGAAGAGAAACATAACCCTAACTCTAACTCTAACCCTGGCCAGAGCCATAGCCAGAGCCCTAACGCTAACACTAACCCTAGATCTAGCCCATGGACAAGCAATAACAGCAACACTAACACTAAATCTAACCAAACTCCGAAGCTCAAGGCTAGACCTCACTTTAACTACAAGACAAAATCCACCCTGAACCTAAATGTAAAACTATACCTTAACTGGAAACCGAGCACTAATCCAAACACCAATCCTCGGTTAAGTGAACCTTAAAAATAACCCTAACCTGCTGTTCCTAACCTTAATCCCAAAATAAACTTAAGCTTAAACGTGAAAACACACTATAAACATAATCCTACTATTAAATCTAAACTTACCTCTAAACCTAGCCCTTACCCTCACCTTAGCCACAGCCGGAGACCGAACCTGATTCCAATTCGGAACTCAAAACTTAGCCCTAGACGTAACCCGGAAACTATCCCTAAACCTAGCCCGAGACCCAAAACTAAACCTAGCCCTAACCTGAATCCTGGGCCGAACCGTCAAACTATCCTTATTCCCCGGCTAGCCCCCTATATAAACCTAACCCTAGCCCTTAACATAGCCTTACCTTGAGCACTAACCTAGAAATCCTTACACTAACCCTAGCCCTAAACCTAAACCTTGTCCAAAATCTAAACTTCAGCTATCCTATAGTCCCATACCTGAAACTAAACCTGAACCTGACTCTAAGTCTAACACCAACCCTAGCACTACACCTAACCAAACCCTAGCCCGAATCCTAACCCTAACCCTAAGGCTCGACCTAGCCCTAACTGTGGCTCTAACCCTATCCCTAACACTAATCCTAACTTAAACCTGTACTACAAGTGAAAATATAGAAGAATTTTCTGTCTGAAGGGGTCCATACTCATGGAAGGACTGTGAAAGCCAGAATACCAGGATATTGCCCAAACCATCACTTGTGGAAATTTTCTAATGTTTCCAATTGCAAATATCCGATGGATGAAATACGTTCTTGTAAAAGTCGCATGGAGGGCAGTAGTGATGAAGCTTTATTGACTTTGAAGCAGGGTTGGAAATGGATGGCAAAACATTTGGAACTGACGGTCAAAGGAAACAGTATTGCAAAACTGCCTTTCTTATCTTTGTACTGGTTAGAATGTGGCTTCTAGGCCGATGGGTTGTGATGTACAAGTATCTCGAATTTGGCAATTGTGGGTTTATGATGGCTCTGGAGTGCCTGGTGGGTTACAGTAAGTGTGTTGTTCGGGTGAGTGGTTAATTAGGTTCTTAATGCCTATAACCTAGTCAGTGAAGGAATATCTGAAGAACAACATGGAGTTAGAATTTGGGGATTGTCATCACAGCTTTTTATCAATACCAATAGAAAGAACTCAGATAAATAGGATCCTTTTAGAATATAAAGCTGTTTGAACAATCAATGAAGCTTTTCAAGGGGACTTGATGGTGACCTTTCAAAAAAGGAGATCCTGCTGGCTCTGAAATATTTTAAGTGATTCCAGTTGTTCAAATTGGTGAGGGAGGTTGACAATGACAGCAAAGTTGAAGCTCCCCTATTAAAGAGCTCCACAGTTAAGAACAGAGGCCATTTGTCTTAAGCAGGCTAACCTGTCTCCTATCAGTTTGCCTGGGAGTTTCACCTCCTTCTTTGTGCCGAATTCACTCATCTTTCTGGAAACTTAAGAGATGCTGGGGCTGTCCCCTCTCACTCATTTCTCAATGAAACCTAACACTAGCACTACCCTTAACCTCTTATCTATCAATAAAACTGAACCTAACCCAAACACTCACTCTCACACTACCTCTAAACCCAACTTTAAAGGAAACCTACCACCAAACTTCATCCTAAATGAGACTCTAACCTTAAACCGAACCCTAACTTAAAAATTAGATCATACACCTAGCAGTTAACTGAAAGCCTTACACTTACCTTAAACATAACCCTTAATGGAATCCTAAACCTTACCTTCCATCTAATCAAAACTCATCACTGAGAACTAAAACTAGCCCTAAGCCTTAACAATTACCTACCCCTAAACCTCTCCCTAACCATCAATTTAAACCTAACCCTGACTTGTAGCTAGAAAGTTCTTGAACCCTATACCTAAACCGATCCTGAACACAAACTGTAAGTTTTACCCAAAGCCTAAATGATCTTTAAAACTATCAGTAAACATAAACTTAACCTGAACACTAAACATAAGTCTAACTTATTCCTAAACTTAGATTTGACCAAAAACTAATTTAAACCCAAACCCTAAGCCTAAAACGAACTTTCACCCTAAACCTTACTGAATCTATAACAGTAACACCAACTCTGAACCTAACTGGAATCCTGAACCTAGACTAAAACTATCAGTTCCCCTAACACTAACCCTCTCCCTTACCTTAAACCTAACCTTCAGTTAGTACTAACAATTACCATACCCCAAATCCTACCCTTAACCTCAAACCAAAAACCATACTTAAACAGGTTTTAATTCCAAGTATAAATGTAGCAGAAAACACAAACCTAGCACTAATCCTATTCCTAACATGAGCCCTGAAGCTTAACTGAACCCTAAACGAAATCCGAAAAATGGGCTAAATCAAACACTCAATCTAAACCTTCCCCTAACCCTAACCTTAAGACTATCCTTCACTGTAATATTATTCCCAAAATAACAATGACTTTCACACAAAATTTAACCTTAGCAGGAATCCTAACCATAGCCCCAAATGAAACACTAAACCTACCTCTAAGCCTAGGCTAACCCCTAACACTAACCCTAACCCTAAACTTAACAATAGCCATAGTCCTGAAACTAACCCTAACCCTAACCCTAACAATAACAGTAAATTAACCCCTAACCAAACCCTCACATTAAATCTAACCTTAACCATACCCCTAGCCCTAGCTTAACCCTAACCCTAATCGTAACCTTACATATAACCCTAGCCCTGAAACTGAAACTAGACCTTACCTGAAATCTTACCTGAAACATAAACATGTCCCATGTCGTAGCTCTAAACCTAATCCTAGACCTAAACATCACCCTATCTCTAAACCTAGCCTTAGCCCTAGCTCCAGTGCTAACAATACAATAACCCTAACCCTACCTCTAACCCTAACCCTGAAAATGAACCTAGACCTTACGAACACCTAACTGAAACATAATCCTATCCCTTGTCGTAGCTCTAAACCTAACTCAAACCTTAAGCATCACCCTATTTCTAAACCTAGTCCTACCTCTAGCTCTAGCCTTAAGACTACATGTAAGCCTAACCCGAGCTCTAACCCAAAACCTAGTCCTAACACTAATTCTAAACATATACTTAAACCTAGACTTAACACTAAACCTCAACCTAACACTAACCCCAACATTAACCCTAGCCCTAGCAATTCCCTATAACTAATCCTAGCCATAAGCTAAACCTATTCCTAAATCTAACCTAACCATATACATAGCCATGGACCTAAGCCTAACTCTAAACCTAACTCTAACACTAGCACTCACACCAAATCTAAAACTACCCCTAGAACTCAATCCAGCCCTAACCATAACTATAATGATATCTCTGAACCTAGAACTTGCCCAAATCATAAACATATCAATATCCCTATGCTAAACCTAAACTTAATCCTAAACATATATCACTAGCCCTATGTGTAATCCGCAAACTGGTACTAGCCCTAGCCTTAAACAAAAGACTAGCCCTAAATAAAAACCTGGTCCTAACCCTAAGCATATCCTTAACCCTAGAACTAGCCAGAGCTCTAATACTGAACAGAAACCTAACCTTAACTTTAAACCTATCCCTAGCCATGGCTATAGCCATAGCCTTAACACTAACACTAAACCTAGCTCTCGCCCTTGGCCAAGCATTAACACTAACCCTAACACTAAATCTAACCCAACTCAGAAGCTTAAGGCCAGACCTAACATTTACTTGACCAAAAATCTAACTGGAAACGAAATGTAAAACTAAAACTTAAGTGGAAACAGAACCCTAATCCAAAAACTAATCCTCTGTCAAATGAACCCTAAAAATAACCCTAACCCTCTCTTCCTAAGCTTAATCCCCAAAATAACCCAAACCTTAAACATGGAAACTAAACTCTAACCCTAACCCGCACATTAAAACTAAATGGACCTCTAAACCTATCCAGGAACGTCATCTTAGCCACAGCCAAGACCGAAACCGAACATTACCTGAACTCAAAACTTAGCCCCAGAACTAACACAGAAACTATCCCTAAACCAAGGACGAGACCCAAAACTAAACCTAGCCCTAACCTGAATCCTGGGCTGAACAATCAAACTATCCTTATTCCCAGCCCTAACCCTCTATCTAAACCTAACCCTAGCCCTTAACAAAGCCTTAGCATGAGCACTAACCCAGAAATCCTTACATTATCCCTAGCCCTAAACCTAAACCTTGTCCAAAATCTAAACTTCAACTTGTCCTTAGCCCCATACATAAAGCTAAACCTGATCCTGACCCTAACTCTAACAAAAACTCCAGCACTACAACTATCCTAACCCTAGCCCGATTATTAACCCTAACCCTAATTCTCGACCTAGCCCTAACTGTGCCCCTACCCATAAACTTAAAACTAACTTAAACCTTTACTGCAAGCGAAAATATAGAAGAAATTTCTGTCTGAAAGGTTCCACATTCATGGAAGGACTGTGAAAGTCAGCATTCCAGGATATTGTCAAAACCATCCCTTGTGGAAATTTACTATTTATTCCAATTGCAAATATCTGATGGATGAAAAATGTACTGGTAAAAGTCGCATGGAGGGCAGAAGAGATGAAGCTTACTGACTTTCAAGCAGGGTTGGAAATGGATAGCAAAACATTTGGAAAAGAGGATTAAAGGAAAGAGTATTACAAAACTGCCTTTCTTATCTTTCTACTGGTTAGATTGTGGCTTCTAGGCTGATGGGTTGGGATGTACAAGCATCTTGGATCTGGCAATTGTGGGTTTAGGATGGCTGTGGAGTGCCTGGTAGATTACAGTAAGTGGGTGGTTAGTGTGGGTGGTTACTTAGAATCTAATTGCCTATAACCTATTCAATAAAGGAATATCTGAAGGACAACAGGGAGTTGTGGAATGTCATCTAAGCTTTTATCAATATCAATAGAAAAAACTAACATCAATATGATTGTTTTAGAATATAAAGCTCTTTGAACAATCTATGAAGCTTTTCATAGGAAGTTGATGGTGACCTTTTAAAAAGGGGGATCCTGCTAGCTTTGAAATATTTTAAGTGATTCCAGGTGTTCAAATTGGTGAGGGAGGTGGACAATGAGAGCAAATTGAAGCCCCTGTATTAAAGAGCTTCACAGTTAAGAACAGAGGCCATTTGTCTTAAGCAGGCTAACCTGTCTCCTAGCAGTTTGCCTGGGAGTTTCACCTCCTTCTTTGTGCCGAATTCACTCATCTTTCGGGAAACTGAAGAGATGCTGGGTCTGGCCCCTCTCACTCATTTCTCAATGAAACCTAACACTAGCACTACCCTTAACCTCTTATCTATCAATAAAACTGAACCTAACCCTAACCCTCACTCTCACACTACCTCTAAACCCAACTTTAAAGGAAACCTACCACCAAACTTCATCCTAAATGAAACTCTAACCTTAAACCGAACCCTAACTTAAAAATTAGATCATACACCTAGCAGTTAACTGAAAGCCTTACACTTACCTTAAACCTAATCCTTAATGGAATCCTAAACTTTACCCTCCATCTAATCCAACTCATCACTGAGAACTAAAACTAACCCTAAGCCTTAACAAATACATACCCCTAAAACTATCACTAACCATCAATTTAAACCTAACCCTGACTTATAGCTAGAAAGTTCTTGAACCCTATACCTAAATCGATCCTGAACCCAAACTGTAACTTTTACCCAAAAGCTAAAAAGATCTTTAAATTGATAAGTAAACATAAACCTAACCTGAACACTAAACATAAGCCTAATTTTTCTTAAACATAACTTTGACCAAAATCACATAAACCCAAACCCTAAGCCTAAAATGAACTTTCACCCTAAACCTTACCAAATCTGTAACAAGAACACCAACTCTGAACCTAACTGGAACCCTGAACCTAGGCTAATACTAACAGTGCACAGAACACTAACCCTATCCCTTACCGTAAACCTAACCTTCAGTTAGTTCTAATAATTACTATACCCCTAATCCTACCCTTAACCTCAAACCAAAAACCGTACCTAAACAGGTTTTTAATGCCAAGTATAAATGTAGCAAAAAACACAAGACTAACAATACCACTATTACTAACATGAGCCCTGAAGCTTAACAGAATCCTAACCGAAATCCGAACTTGGCTAAATCAAAAACTAAATCTAAACCTTCCCCTAACCCTAACCTTAAGACTAACCTGCACCGTAATACTGTTCCAAAAATAAAAATGACTTTCACACAAAATTTAAACTTAGCAGGAATCCTAACCATAGCCCTAAATGAAACACTAAACCTAAACCTAACTCTAACCCTAGGCTAAAACCTAACACTATCCTTAATCCTATACTTAACAGTAGCCCTAGCCCTGAAACTAAACCTAACCCTGTCCCTAGCAATCACTCAAAATCTAATCCTAACTCACAACCTAGCACTAACCCTAATTCAAACTCTAATTCTAACCTTAGGTCTAATCCTAAACATAGTGGTAAACCGAACCCTAAACCCAGCACTAACCCTCATACTAACACAAACCCCAACCGTAGCTCCCACTAAAACCACAATTCAAACCCTATTTCTGAGCTGAACTCTAGCCCTAACACTTAACCTGATCGTGACCCCTAACGTTAACCTAAACCCAAAACTGAACCTCATTAATCTAAGCTTAACCCTAACTCTACCCTTCTATACCTAGTCCTAACCCTAACAATAACAGTAAACTAACCCTAACCTAACCCTCACATTAAACCTAACCATAACCATAACCCTAGCCCTAGCCTAACCCTAACCCTACCTTACCCTACACATAAACCTAGCCCTGAAACTGAAACTAGACCTTACCCAAAATCTGACCTGAAACATAAATATATCCCATGTAGTAGCACTAAACCTAACACTAACCATAAACGTTACCCTATCTATAAACCCAGCCTTAGCCCTAGACCGAGTGCTCAACCTACACAATAACCCTAAACCTACCTCTAACCCTAGGCCTGAAAATGAACCTAGACCTTACCGAAACCAAACTGAAACATAATCCTATCCCTTGCCTTAGCTCTAAACCTAACTCAAATCCTAAATGTCACTGTATTTCTAATCCTAGTCCTAGCTCTAGCTCTCGCCTTAACACTACATTTATGCATAACCAAAGCTCTAACCTGAAACCTAGTCCTAACACTAATTCTAAACATATACTTAAACCTAGACTTAATCCTAAACATTAACCTAACACTAGCCCCAACACTAACCCTAGCCCTAGCAATTCCCTAACACTAATCATAGCCATAAGCTAAACCTATTCATAAAACTAAACCTAAACATATTCATAGCTTTGGACCTAAGTCTAACTCTAAACCTAACTCTAACACTAGCAATCACACCAACTCTAAAACTACCCCTAGAAATCAATCCAGCCCTAACCATAACTATAATGCTATCTCTGAACTTAGAACTTGCCCAAATCTTAAACATATCAATATCCCAATACTAAAACCTAAAAGAAAACATATATCCCTACCCCAGGTGTAAGCCGAACCTGGTGCTAGCCCTAGCCTAAAATATAAGACTAGCACTAAACCAAAACCTGGTCCTAATCCTAAGCATATCCCTAACCATAGAACTAGCCAGAGCTCTAATACTGAACAGAAATCTAACCCTAACTCTACCCATAACCCTCCCATAGCCATAGCCATAGCCCTAACACTAACAATAACCTGAGCCTTAAGCCTTGGCCACACAATAACACTAACACTAACACTAAATCTAACCCAACTCCGAAGCTTAAGGCTAGACCTAACATTAACTTGACCACAAATCTATCTGGAACTGATATGTAAAACTAACACTTAAGTGAAAACTGAACCCTAATCCAAACACTAATCCTCTGTCAAATGAACCCTAAAAATAACCCTAACCCTGTCTTCCTAAACTTAATCCCAATAATAACCCTAACTTAATCAAGGACACTAAAGTCTAAACCTAACCCGCACATTAAAACTAAACTGACCTCTAAACCTAGCCACGAAACTCACCTTAGCCACAGCTGAGACCGAACATGAACATTACCTGAACTTGAAATTAGTCCCAGACCTAATCCAGAAACTATCCCTAACCAGAGGACGAGATAAAAAACTAATCTTAGACCTAACCTGAATTCTGGGTTGAACCATCACTATCCTTATTCCCAGCAGTAACCCTCTATCTAAACCTAACCCTAGCCCTTAACATAGCCTTACCTTGAGCACTAACCCAGAAAACCTTACATTAGCCCTAGCCCTAAACGTAAACCTTGTCCTATATCTAACCTTCAAATAGTCCATAGCCCCATACCTGAAGCTAAACCTGAACCTGACCCTAACTCTAACACTAAACCTAGCACGACACCTACCCTAATATTAGCCCGAATCCTATCACTAACCCTTGACCTAGAAGTAAATTTGGCTCAAACCCTAATCCTAACATTAATTCTAACTTAAACCTGTACTGCAAGTGAAAATATAGAAGAATTTTCTGTCTGAAGGGGTCCAGACTCATGGAACGACAGTGAAAGACAGCATTCCAGGATATTGCCAAACCATCCCTTGTGGAAATTTGCTATTTATCCCAATTGCAAATATCTGATGGATGAAAAATGTACTGGTAAAAGTTGCAAGGACGGCAGAAGGGATGAAGCTTTACTGACTTTGTAGCAGGGTAGGAAATGGATGGCAAAAGGTTTAGAACTAAGGATCAAAGGAAATAGTATTGCAAAACTGTCTTTCTTATCTTTCTACTGCTTAGATTGTGGCTTCTAGGCCGATGGTTTGGGATGCACAAGTATCTTGGATCTGGCAATTGTGGGTTTAGGATGGCTGTGGAGTGCCTGGTGGCTTACAGTAAATGGCTGGTTAGAGTGGGTGGTTACTTAGAATCTAATTACCTATAAACTAGTCAATGAAGGAATATCTGAAGGACAATAGGGAGTTAGAGATTAGGGAAAGTCATCTCAGCTTTTTATCAATACAGAGAGAAAGAACTCAGATCAATAAGATTGTTTTAGAATATAAAGGGGTTTGAACAATCCATGAAGCTTTTCATGGGGATTTGACCAGGAACTCTGGAAAAAGGGGGGGACCCTACTGGCTCTGAAATATTTTAAGCGGTTCCAGGTGATCAAATTGGTGAGGGAGGTCGACAATGAGAGCAAAATTGAAGCCCCTGTATTAAAGAGCTCCACAGTTAAGAACAGAGGCCATTTGTCTCAAGCAGGCTAACCTGTCTCCTAGCAGTTTGCCTGGGAGTTTCACCTCCTTCTTTGTGCCGAATTCACTCAT
>PVKS010036798.1:0-19086 GCA_004027875.1 Aplodontia rufa
AAAAAAAAAAACTAAGGTAAAAAGAAGTACCACAATTCCCTTCTTATAAATGAGGGAAGGAGCCACTGAGCACACACATCCTTTTAAAGCACAGGCTAGAATTGGGAGTCAACCTTGGGGCAGACTTTCCAGGCTCCATAATTTGAGTTCACCCCTACCACATCACAGAAGCCCTGTGAAGAGTGCAGTCATTTTTCCTTTAATATGTTTATCTCATTCTCTTGGTGAAGAACAATCTCAGTTTCTAGGGATTCCTCCACTTGTACTTGTGAACTGAATTTTTCTTTCAGGGAAAGCAAAATTAAATGCACATTCAAGAAGTCAAGCTTGGAGTTGTTCCTGTTCCTGGAGTTCCAGCTATTTATGGGAGAATGAGGCAGAAAGATTGCTGGAGCTCAGTAGTTTGGGGCCAGCCTGTCCAAAATAGTGAAACCCTTCTAGAAAGGGGGGAAAGAAAAAAGGACAGAGGAAGGAAAAAAAAGAGAAATAAGGAAGGAAGCGAGAGGGAGGGAGGCATGAGGAGTTTAAAAGGCACGCTTGTTAGCAGTTGAGGAATGTAGAGCAGAGGAAGAAGTCTAAAAAGTATTTGTTATGTTTATAAATTACAGGGAGAGATGTGTTTAGTCCAAGTAGGAAATGGAAAGGTATGATATAGCTATGCTGGGAAACAGGACATGAAGCCTTTTCAACAATCTAGGGTACTCTTGAGACCCAACCATGCCATGGCTGGGACAAAGCGAAGGGCTTATTCATTCAGGCAGTAGGCATGATCCCTCAGTGCCTCAATGGTGACTCTTCCACATGTACCTCTCTGGTGGAGGATCTGATATGGTTGGTTGTCACTTTGAACGTGAGTGCCCTGTTAGAATGCTTGCCATCGGTCTGGCCCACAGAATTGGCCTCTGGCTGCGTCACCAATGTCTGGCCTGTCAGAAGAGCTGATGAGTTCCCAGGACATAGCACAAGAGAATTAGGTATGCCCAGCTCAGCACATGCAGATGTTCTCTATGTGTATCTTAAAAGTCAAATATAAATGATTGCTACTAGAAGAGGAACAAGGAAAACGTGAAAGGGTAAAAGTAAGGGAAAGGGGAGAAGATAAGGCAGAAGATACGTAGCACAAAATTACAGAAAATTGACTGCTTTCTGAAGAATGTATGAACAAATTGGGAAGAAAATCTCTGACGAGTGCTTTATAATTTGGATGGAAAAATAATGCATGACATAGAGCTCAAAAGGCATAAAAGAAAAGGATAAAATTAAAGGAAAGATCACAAAGCAAAATAAAAGCATATTGATATATTCATAATAAAATTATGTCTCAATGTATATACTATACAAAAATTAGAAAAAGCAAGTGGAACTAAAATTCAAATTCTTGACATAAAGGGTTTGTGATAATTATAATGAATATCCATGAATATTTTTTAGAAATTAGGGTAATTAGGGAGATAATAAAGATAAATAAGATAACCCAACAATAAAAATGGACACTAAACAGAAATAAAATTTATGTAAAATGTCTAATGAGTGAAAATATAGCTATAATGTAAGATAATGGAATTAAGGATGGGAAAGTACAGAACTAATTATAGTCATGTGAGATAGGAACACAGAAAAAATTGACATTGATTCAGATGTATTTTTGAATCTGTAAAATAAGTTTTGGTAATAAAATTTATTCAATGGAGAGAAAACAAAAATAAGATAAGAAAAAAACTCAAGAATGGAGAATTGATGGTGATAAGAACTATAGCTTCAGGACCTATCATGAGTGGTTAAATCCTGTTAGTAAGTAATGAAATCATTGCTTATGTAGCAACAAAAAAAGTGGCCAGATGATGGGTAGGAATACATGGAGAAAACTAACAGTGCCTTTATTCCTGGCAGAAATCAAGTATTGGCATCCGAAGTTAAAAACAAGCATTTAAAAAAAATGCTCAAGGGCTTGGGATGTAATTCAGTGGTAAAGTGCTTGCCAAGAATGCATGAGACCCTAGAATCAATCCCCAGCACCACCACAAAAAAAATTAATCTTTCTCAAAAGTCATTTTTATTTAGCAATTTATTTTTCTATCCATAAGGGAAAATTTAAGGAAATATCATTTCTTCTATACATAAATGTATGTGTATATATTAATATATAATACATAGTATATAGATTTTAAGCTTCAGGAGTTCCTTCAATTCAACTTTTCTTATTTTTAATCTTTAGTGAAATTAAACAGATAATTCATGTAGATTGTTTTAGTCAGCTTTTTTGCTACTGTGACCAAAAGACCTGACAAGAACAATCTTAAAGTAGAAAAAGGTTATTTGGAAATGCACAGATTCAGAGGTCTCAGTCCATAGACATCCTGCTCCATTCCCCAGGCTAGAGGTGAGACAGAACATCATGATGGAAGGGTGTGGTGGAGGAAAGTGGTGCAGAACATGGCACCAGGACCCAGCAGAGCTTTGGTTACCAGGAATGAAATATAAACCCTAAGGCCACACCCCCAATGACCCACTCCTCCAGCCATGCCTTACCTACTTTCAGCTACCACTCACTGATTGGGTTAAGGCTCTCATAACCCAATCATATTATGCTAAACTTTCTTGCATTATCTCACACATGAGCTTTTGGGAGACATTGACTGTCTAAAGCTTAACGTGGATATTTTATTAACATAAAATATACTATATGAAAAATCTATGCTCTTTTTATTTACAATTCCACATGTCTGTTCATCTAATCTAGTGGTTCTTGAACTTATTGGTATCAGGACCTCTTTCCACCCTTAAAAATTATTGAGATTGGACTGAAGTGGTGGCTCTGTAGTTACAGTGTTTGCCTAGCATACGTGAGGATGCGACTATGAACCCCTAAACCATGTATACAATGAAATGTGAGGGCAATGAAAGTCCATGAAAAACTAAATAAAAAATTGATTTCTCTTTCTCTCTCATTTGTCTATCACTCATTAAAAAAAATGAGGACGTCAAAGAGCTTTATTTTATGTGGGTTACAGTTACAGATATTTCATCAAATGAGAAATTAAGCCAGAGGGTTTTGAAAATATACTTTAATCTGTATAAAATATTTAATGTACATGAAATTTAAAACCAATTATATGTTATATCCGATTTTAAGAAAAGTATTTACATTTTCCAAGATGATGAATATTTAGTGAGAATGGCTTTGTTTTATGTTTTTGAAATTCTCCATAACAGAAGCAGCCTCCGCATTCAATCCACTGCAATCTATATCTGTCTGAAGTAGATGAAGGAAATCTAGCCCCCTACAAAATAGCAGTTGGCAAAGAGAATAATCACTAAAACTCAGCGAGAGAGAGGGGAGCAGAGTAGAAATTCTTAATATCTAGGTGCAATGTAAAGTTACGTTAATGAACATCTCATAGTGCACAGTATTAAAATTCACTGAAGAGCCTGTTAAGTGTGCATTATATCCTAACAGCATGCATTCACTGATCAGTTGGAAAATATTAGTTCCACAGAGTTATACAGAGCTTACAAAATATATCATTCTACACAATGTGAAAATGAATTACATTGATTGCCCCTCTCTTCTTATAAAAGATATCTCTATCAAGATGTTTTCAGTTTCACAGGAGTAGACACACGTTCAACAATTCCCATTTTTACTTGAAAGCTGGAATTATGTCAAAGAAAATAATGTCTACCTTTCATTATTTTCTTTTGTGGGGGTAGAGAGGGAAACAAACTCTTATTATTTGTGAGGTAATGCCTGCCAAATACCCAGATAAATATCTTTGGTTTTTCTGTCAATCAATTTTCTAGATAAAAATATCATTCCATGACCCAAGGACCTGACAAGAACAATTTTAGGAGGAACAGTTTATTTAGGGGCTGATATTTTCAGAGGTCTTAGTCCATGGAAGATCACTTCCATTCCTCAAGGATCTGCGTGAGGCTGAACATCATGGTGGCAGGCATGGCTCCCAGGAGCAGAGAGCTCAAGGTGTCACATCAGGAAGCAGAGCAGAGAGAGAAGCTCTATGCCAGACACAGGAATGTATACCCCAAAGACATGCCCCCCACCAATTACCCACCTCCTCCAGCCACTGACCTGCATTTTCCAGTGGATAATTAACTCACTGATTGTGTTATGGCTCCCATAGTCCAATCATTTCACCTCAGTCTTATGGAATTGCAACATGTGAACTTTTGCGGGACACCTCACATTCAAACCTTAACCCCTATTTTAGCGTCATCAGTGCAATGTTATACACAGAAACAACAAATTGCCTCTGTATAATAATAATAACAACAAAAATCTTGGCCTTGCACATTCTATCAAGAGATCCCAGGGCTACCTAGGTCATTGCAAAGCAGACTTTGAGAATTGCTAATATATTTCACTCATCTACTTACCAATCTATTAATTGTTAAATTTGGTAATGGCTATTTCTTGTTGGTAGGATTGGAGGGGTCCTTCCTTTTATTTGTACTTTGTTATATTGCTCCAGATGAAAATGTGACATTTTAACAAGACGATGTCACATCCTCAAAAATAAACAAAATGAGAAATTCATTGATTAAACTCAACTCTAAATAGATGGAAATAATAAAGGCAAAGGCATAATAGGAGAATCAAGGCAGCAATTTATTCTAGCAAAGCCTTAACAATGCCATATCAATAGGAATATACATAAGCAATATCTAACCAGAGAGAACATAAAGGCTTCTCTTGTTCATATCAGGATAATCCCTGCTTCCTTATTGAGAACTAATTAGAAATATCAGAATTGATGGAAAGTCACTTATCATTCGGTATACAGTAGCTTGTGGATGCTTATGCTTACAGCATATGGGCTCAAACATCTTTAACAAAATTATTCTAAACATCAAATTCTAGCACCCACAATAAGCAAACTCATGTAAGGCATTCTCTCTCACAGCGTGGCACCCATATTCCATTCTCCTCCCTTGCACAGGTACTCACATGTGCAAACCATACAGAATTAAGTTCAAACAGACTACTTACTTGGGAGTGAAACATATAAGCATTAACCTCAGATTCCTTAAATTTGGCCTTGGAAATATCATGTAAATTTAAATTAAATAGAAAAGGAACAGAAATCAACAAAATGGTATTATTATAAGTGATTTTGAAATATCCCAAACATATAGAAATACACATCTTGCAAATGTAGTGGACTGATTTTTTAATTTTATCTTAACAAGTGCATCTTACAGAGTACTTATAACCCTCTTGTTTTCTAGTGTCATCCTCTTAGTAACAAAGATTAAAATTTGAAGCCAACATTTTTCAACTGTGAAGTACTGGATCCAATTACACACAGCAACTAAAAGCAGAGTTTATTTTAATAGGATTTGCAGTAAAACTAGGCATATAAAAATCAGATGCATAGGCAAAGATTTTTTCATCTTTAATCATTAAGCTACCAGTACAAATTGAGCCCTGAAGTTATTTCATTCCCAAAGGAGATCAGAGATTTAAAGAATTCAGGGGGATTATACATTCGTGTTTGAGTGAACATGCAAAGTGTTTTTGTGCTTGCTATCATTAAAACAGCATTTTTCAATACTCTATTTTGGAGGTATAAACCATATTTTTTTTTCTTAAAATGATGGTGTATAATTCTTTCCAGGGATTTATTAAGTACTTGTAGAATGAATGTTTTATCATTAACCCTCTCAAATATTCCTTTAAGCATATTTAAGCAAAGTGTGTGTGTTTTTTCCTCCCAAAGTCTCCTTCCTCAGACATTCCTGAGTCTCTAATTATCCTGTTTACCTTTAATATTACATTTTTGTATGTTAAGGGGGAAAATGAAAACAACTCTCATTAAGCTTTTGAGGATAAATGTTGTGTGTAATAATACAAGAACCTACAAACCAACATTTACAGGCTTTCAAAGATTGCTGATAGATAAAATGCTTTATACAATTTACAAAAGAAAATGCTTATATATCCTTCAATATGTAATGAACTATCCATTTCTTTTATTTCCTAATCAGGCTAATGTGTGTAAGTGGAACATCTTCCAGTGGCAGGCTTAATAAGCCACATATATAGATAACACAATAATTACTATCATGTGTTGTTGGAGTCAACAAGTAAGTTAATTCATTTAAAAATATTTATTGAATATTTATTAAATTTCTATTTATTAAATTTCTATGTGCCATACTACTTAAGCCACAGCATATAAATGATTATGTTTATATAACAAAACACAATTCAGAAAGTTAAAACAAAAAAGGAGTACAGTGTGAGGTTTAGACTACTTGACAAAAGCTATTTACCTTAGATACTGAAGGAGTGTGCTGCAAAGAGCCAAACTGTTCGAGCTAAAAGTACCCACAGGCTGCACACTGTGGTAAATGCATCAAAATTTTTTTTCTCATTTATTTTTACAGTTCAATATATGAGATAATGTATCAGTTATTGTGTTCTGCAAGTCACAGAAAACACTAAGTCAAATTGGCTTAAATATTAAAAAAATTTAATATTTCACAATAATTGGAATTTCAGAGATAAGGCCTGCTTTGGGTACAGTTATAACAGTGACTTACTCATGTCAATAGAGATTTGCAATATTTCTGCCCCTTTTCTCTGTTTAATTAAACCTTCTTCCTACATCAGTCCCTGGTTCATAGTACACAGTGGTCACCAAAGGAAACTGAAAGCCAATGACTCTGTTTAATTTGTTTACAAAGAAGAAATCAATCATATAGCATAAAGCTCTTCTTTGGTGTTAGGTCTGTTTCAGGTACATGCTCACTCCTGGATCAATGACAGGGTGCAGAAAAATACAATAGACTAACTTATATTAACCAAGATCTATACCAGGAGATAGGGATGATGTCATCTTCTCTGAGTGGTTTTTTTTTTTTTTTTTTTTGGAGTGGGTAGTTCCTTGAACATAATTAGGAAAGGAGAATGTAGGTAAAGCTGTGGATGGTGGCTAGCCAAGGCATTGTCCAGTGAAGAAAAATACTTTTATTACTATAACTATTTTACCATTAAGTGATTTGGGCCATATGATAGACAAGTAATATGCCCAGGAACCAAGAACTATGAGAAGGAAATTTGAGTTTTAAGTCCAAGTGGTCTTTCAGAATCTGTTCTCTGGATCAACACCACAATTGCTAGATGACAGCCAGTAGTTCTAGATTTTGTCTTCAAATGGCTCTATATACCAAACCTATAGTGGTTAAAGCCAAGCAATCAACTTCCTAAGAAAGGAACAGAATTACCTTTGATTACAGAGAACATCTGGTCAGCTCTGATTGCAATATACTTTAGCTGTAAAATCATGGATTCAGTATTAAGGTCTATGCAGTTATGTGTGGTGATTTCAAATCAACTGCTAATCTAATACAGTGGAAGGGGAAAAGAAATTCTTGGAGTCTCTTTGGTAAGAGCATAATCTCATTCATGAGGGTGAACCTGTCATGAACTAAATACTTCACAAAGCCATACTTCTTAATAGTATTAGGGTATGAGGTTCCAATATATGAATTCAGGGGAGCACTAACATTTTCACTATTAAAATGTTCTTTACATTTTGATATATTATGTACCTTTACAATGAATGCATGAATTTATGAATAATTTTAACTATTGTTTGCATGTTTTAAGATCTTATGTTTATTCCACGTTTCTGTTTTCTTTCATGTTATGGTTTAGTTATTAGGTATTCCCCAAAACCTCATATGTGAGACAATGCATGAAAGCTTAAAAGTAAAACGATTGGATTACAAGAGCCTTCATTTAATCAGTACACTAGTCCCCTGATGGGAATTAACTGGGTGATAACTGTAGGCAGGCAGGGTGTAGCTGGAGGAGGTAGGTCACTGGGAACGTGCCTTCGGGGTATATATTTTGTTTCAGTGAGCAGAGCTCTTTCTCTCTCTGCTTCCTGATGCCATGTCTTGAGCCACTTTCCTCCACCACACCTGTCCCTCATGCTGCTCTGTCTTGCCTCAGCCCCATGGAGATGACCATCTTTGGACTGATACCACTAGAACCATGAACCCCAAAGTAAAGTTTTTCTCCTCTAATTGTTCTTGTCAGGTATTTTGGTCACCGCAGCGAAAGAGGTGACTAAAACAATGCATCATTTTTCTTTTGATATTTGTTTCTCTATATATCCATATATAGATATCTATATATGGATATATATATATTATATAGCTTTTGTTCATTTATTTTGATGGTAGTTTTATGAATATTTTATAATTTGTTTTCCCTATAATCACCATTGCTCCACATTCTTACTAACATTTGATACTGTTACACTTTTTAAAATTTGTCAGCTGAAGTATATGAAATTGTATCTAATAAAACTTCAACTTTCATTTCTTTAATTACCATATTTATTGGTGATTGAGATTCCTTTTCTTTGCTACTGATTTATTTGTATTGTTCCCATTGACTTTCAAAAATTTGTTACTAATCTTTGGCAAATATTTTCATAGAAACACTGTAATGTTGCTTATTACATAGATTTTTCTGTTTTATGTGTTTGAATTTATTACCCCACCTGTCTGTGGGACCTATATCACATCTCCCCCAGGGAACCTGGAGGTAAGGGAAAACTGACATAAATAAATATGTTCATGCTCTTCGTACTTCTTATGCTATCAATTATAAAAACCTTTGTCTCTGGCCCAGGACTTCTGCCATTAGTGTCTTTCTTTCTCTCCCTATAAATCATAATCTGAATATGGGGTGTTCTCCTCAGATAGCAGTGTCACTCCATTTTGTCACACTCCTCTAGTCTACACGTTCTTAATTGTCACAAATTCTTTACTCAATAACTCAATCTGATCTGCATATAATTGAGAAATAATGCCATAAAATGCAAATTCTATTAATTACCCAAATTCTGTTTCCACACTAAATAGTGTTGTCTTTCCAGCTAAGATTAGTTTTAAAAGATCAACATCTCAGTTAAAATCATGCTACTAATCAGTTATGTGACCAGGGACATATTATATAAATTTTCTCATTAACACTTTCTCTTATCTTTGAAGTAGATGTAAGATTCAACCTTTATTTGGGTAGTTCTGCTATTTACTCATAAAGTGTTTTATATTTCACACAGTATTTATATATGCAAATAATGCATGCATACTGAAAGTCTGAAACACCTAGCAATAGTTTGAAATGCAGAATCTCATCAATGAACAGGTAACCTAAGATAGGTTAAAAAAAAGCCATCACTAGAACTTCTCTTCAAAATATCAGAAGAGAGATGTCTTCTTTTGTCTGGTGCTACCTATTAGAAAGAAAATAGAAGACAAAATCTGAGGGTAGTTATTTAGCCTCTGCTCAGAGAATTTACTTAAAAATGAAGAGGAAATCAGAGGTAAGAAAGAGAGAGACAGACACAGAGAGGATATCACACATTCCACTGAGTGTGTTTTCAAGCCAGATTCTTCTTTTGAACATCCTAGTTACATCAATAGAGCAATAGTTTCACTTTAGCTGCTGCTATTAAACTAACACTGGATTTTTTAAAAATTTACTTTCCACAAAAGTTGAACAACAGTCAGTTTTCTTTATAAAATCTTCTTAAGAAAAGAATACTCAATCCTGGAATAAGCCATTAAAGGTTCCTGGAGATTATGGTTTTAATCATATATTATTACCCAAAATTATCACCTCCAAAATTCCATCTTATAAAGTGGGCACAAAATTAAGACACCCTTGAGAATTTCATTGTGTATGTCAATCAATAAAAGAGAATGTTATTAGAAGTTTAGGGTAGTTTTCAGAAACATTTCTTCTAGCACTGGAGAAATAGTAAACAGTGGACTACACACACTGATACTAGAGACAGGGAAATGGAGAATGTGCTGCAGGTGGGGAGCTTGAGAGAGCCTTCTTATGATGTTATGTGTGTTTAGTTTCTTTGGTGTATTGCTTGGGTACACTGAAAATCAGGAATGTATAAAGTTCCTTGTATATTTATGAAAAAGTAAAAATAGTACGCTTTTTTAATTCAACTTTTTCACTGTCATGACCAAAGACCTGACAAGAAAAATTTTAGAGGAAAAAAGTTTATTTAGGGCTCATGATTTAAGAAGTCTCAGTTCATAGATGGCCAGCTCCATTCCACTGGGTCTATGTGAGGCAGAACATCGTGAATCAAGTGTGTGGCAGAGGGAAGTAGCTCAGGACATGGCCACTAGGAAGCAGAGTGAGATTAGACTATACTCACCATACAAAAGATATAAACCACAAAGGCATACCCCAAGTGATCTTTCTCCTCTGTCTCTGTCCTTTTGACTACAACTAACACCAGATGATCCAATTAAGTGGATGAGCACACTACTTAGGTTAAGGCTCATATAACTTGACCATTTCACCTATAAACTGTCTTGCATCTTCTACATGAACTTTTGGGGCTCATGTCATAACATACATTTGTTTATGTTTTGATGTTTCAAAACCCTTTAAAAAAATAGTGCTGTTCAAATATCAATTGATCCAGAGGTATGCAGAGGGCTTGCTTAGTACATAAAAGAATGACATGTAACGGGTTGGCTTTTATCTTAATCTCAAAATGACTTTTTCATGGCATCCCAGTGTATCTTAGGAAAAAGAACTGAGCAAGGGAAACATGACAGGGGGGTGAAAATGGCATTGTCTGTGGGCAAGATATGGATAAATAATATAGATGGAATATCTACAGAAACTCAAAGACTTCCCAAGCTTGGGAAATTCACTGAAGATATTTTCTTGTAGATCACAGCAGCATGCTGAGGAATGTTGATCTCACTCTTGCATATTTTTAAACATTTATTTCTTAGAATTTTCTAAACATCTGCACATTATTTTATATCATGCTTTGCCTCCATGCAAGTTTTAACTTATGTCCTATGGAAGTGTATTATCTATTCCAACTTAATAGGAAAGGAAATAAAAACTTAGAAAAGTATGATAATTTAATAAATTTCACATAACATGTATGGATAAGACAATCACAAGAAACTGCACATCACAGAATATGGTACAAGGTTGTAAAACCCTGCGCCAACTGCTAGTTTGTCTTTAGAAGAGAAGAGGATAATAGCTAGCCACTGGAATTCGTAGTAGTCTCCTAGCATTTTTTTCTGTATTTGTTTCACATCAGTTAACTATGGTGCAAGTCAGAGTTAATAAGGGTCCAGGTGCCATTACCCTAATAAAACTGGATTTATGAAGGGAACATTAAGAAACTCAACTTTTTAAGCATGGGATTTTTAGCATACCCAGATCTAATATGAAGTACAATGAAATTAATTTGAAATCATCATTGTTATATTTTGAAAAATTCTCTTCTTTACATCTTGGTGTAAAAGTTCCTAATTTCTATGAATTACATCTGTGAATAACCAAATTTAGACAGTGAAAATACTAATGACACTGCATAGTTAGTAGTCTTCTGACTTTGCCTAATGAATAACAGCATGTGTTTGCCTATAATGCCCTGAACAAATAATAGGTGCATTCACTCATAGACAGCTCTAGTCAATAATTACTATTTGGTGTTAGAATTTAAAAATAATAAGTTTGCAAGTATGATAGCACATGCCTGTAATTCCAGTGATTCAGAAGGCAGAGGAATGAGGATTGAAAATTCAATGCCTGCCTGGGCAACTTAATTAACAAGGCCCTAAGAAAATTAGTGAGACCCCATCTTAAAAAATTAAAAAATAAACTAAAAAGAATTGAGGATGCATCTCAACATAGAGTGCCCCTGGATTCAATTCCCAGTACCAAAAAATATGTAAATAAATTATAAGTTAATTGTTCAAAGTTCTACTTGGAACAGCCAAGGTCAGTAAGTCAAAAATAACTGAAAGTATGATTTAAAGAGAACACAGTTAACTTCAACATTTAGAATTCCCATCTCTAGGTTTGAGAATGTTAGAAATGTGATTCATACATAAAATGTGTAGCACAGAGTACTTTTCCAAGCTTGTTAGCAATTCATTATTACTTCATCATTTTGATACATTTCTTCTGAGAAAGAGGGCAACTGGTAGCATAAACTTATGATTTGGAATCCAGTTTCAGGGACAAATGCTGCAACCTGTGTGTATGATGTAAGCTAGTTCCAGAAAATAGCACCTGCCAGAATACGTTATTTTAAAGAAACTAAACATCTAGTTAACTGAAAGAGCTTCTGGCCATTCAATGAATGAAACTTAAACAATGGAAGGTTATTGAATACAATCTCTGGTTTTAATTAAAAGGAGAAGCACATTGATAGAGGTCTTTTATTAAGAATATTCAGATTTTGAATTTTTAAAAAGATTTTTATTTGCTTTTCACTATGAGTGATGCTGTTAAAAACAATGGCATAATGGTACACGCACTTTGATGGCTTACATGAAGTGATCATTAGGGAAAGTTCAAGACTAATTATGGAAGTTTGCTTGAATAAGGTTTAAATTCTGAAGAGTTTATTCATCATAAGTTATGTACATATTTATTCTTTACAGTATTTCATACATAATTTAATATTTAAACCACTTGCCATCTTTGGAAATTCAGCTTGACATTTCATTCATCGGCAACTCAAGCCTTTGTTTCTAATTACATTTTTCAAAACTCTTGCTTGTTCTATTTTCCACTTTCAAAATTATTTCTGAAATTTAATTGACATCTTAATGAATACACATTTTTTTCATATCCTTTGAAAGAAAGCCAATTATAGAAGCTTTCCTTAAAAGGTTGAAGGAAAAAATGATTATAATTTTAAAACTTTGAGAGAATAATAGCAATTTTCTCATAAAATAATAATGTTTAGAAATAGAATTTAGTCATTTGACTTTCTGTTTGAGAAAGAAAAGCTTTGTAAATTGTTGCTTAAATGATGCTTTTGGAAAATGAAAAACATTGGAAAAATAATAGAAAGATAATGCTGTAGTGATATATTTTCAAAACACTTGAAAATATACAGAATTTTTTAAAGTGATTCTCTTGTCTACAGGAAATGTATAAGATTAAAGCTAAGAGTTCTAATAAGTATATGTAATTTATAACTACAACTTTACTTTCCATATTAGTTTGGGGAAAAAGCCATTTGAAACAGTTTTCATCAATTGATAGTACATATTTGTCTTGTATGTTTGAAGGGAATATAGTGCAAAAGAAATATTTCTTGTAAAAAGTGTAAAACAAAAACAAATTTTGGGGTAGTACAAATAAGTAATAGATAGGAACTAATTTTCTATTACATAACTAACAATCCAGGAATTGGTTTTTAGTAGGAACATTGTTAATTGCTTTCGTATGTATAAAAACTCAATTTATTAGCTTTCTAAAAATAGTATAGTCATGGATTTGGATAAAAGTTTGTTCTCAATATCATTTATTTCTAACCAATCTGCATTTTTAAGTCCAATTCATTTTACCTTTTATTCATTTGGGCAATAAATGTTTGCTGACTTCAGTGATAGACCCTGGGGTTGCAAAACTAAATAAGAAAATTATTTTTCCTTGAGGAAATTGTAATATAGTTCTGAGTACAGTTATATAAATAAATGAATTTAGAGAAATGAGAACAAGCAGAAATTTTGCATTGAGAATACAAAGTCTGAGGTTTCAATTTGTAATTTAAAGCCAAATACTTCAGGGATTTCAGTATGAGGTGCCTCTTAAACAATGAGTAAGTGTCATCAGATGGAAAGGATGTTGTATTAGACTAGTGATTACCAACCAGCTTCAGTGTGGCACTTCAGAAGATATTAGCCAATGTCTGTGGTCATTTATGTTGCCAAATATTATCCAATGTTCAGTAAAGTCCTCTTCCCTACCTCATCAATGAACCATCTGGAACAAACTTACTTTCTTTTCCTTTCTATTTTTTTTAAAGATGGGGGGATAGTGACAGAAAGGGGGAATACATTTTATTTAGTTTTTGTTGCTCTGACACTTCATTGTGTATGTGGTGCTGGGGTTTGAACCCACGTCCTTGTGCATGGAAGATAAGCGCCTTAGCCACCGAGCCACCACTCCAGTCTTGGAACAAACTTTCTACCACTCTAGCCCTATGTTAGAGTGCCAAGGTGAGAAATCCTGAGATAGGAGAATTATAGGAAAAAGAGGTACAAGGAGGAAAGTGTTCTATACGTTATATGCAAATTTATATAAACTGCTTGACATGCTTAGAGGTTTTGGAGAGGAGGAGCAAGATTGCACTGGATCATGGAATGGAAGAAAGAGCCTTTGCCTTTTGACAACGTAGATGTGGATTAAGACATATCTATGTTTCTGTAAAGTATAATAATTTCTATACAGAAGTAAAAATTCATAAAAGTGTCAGTTTTTTGATTTTCCTATCTTAAACAGGCAATTAAATAGATCAATGAAATGCTCTCATTACTTGAAAATGTAAAGAAAGCAAATGAGAAGTTAAAAAATCAGCAGTTTTTTGTGTGCTGGGGAGGATGTACTCTTATAAATTTTATTTTATGAGGATAAATGATGTATTTTATCACTGCTAACATCTTCTTCCAGTTCACAACATGCAAACTCAGAAGAGGCTGATAAGATGAATGTCAGGTATCAGGCCTCAGATAAAGTGGCAGTTGTGAAATATAGGTAGCATTTTGGTCAATGAAGTAAATTCTGTAAAGCGGCATGCATACTCAAAGGACTATGAGTTATCTGAGATGCTGTACTTTGTTAGTGCCTGGCACGGAGACTGGTAAATACTGAGAGAAATAGCTGTTAAAATGAATAGATAAATGAGATTTTACAAAGGAAGAAAAAGTAAACAAGGGCCAGAGAAGGGGATTAAGGAAAAAGAGAGAGGAAATGGAGGATTTATACCTGCTATAACTCATTTAAGTTTTATGAGAGCAAGGAATTTTCAATATTTTAGACATTGCTGAATTCCCAGTAACTAGAAGTATGCTTGCTACATTTTAGTGCTCAATAAAAATTTGTGAACTGAATGAGTATGCTACTTCCGGCCCTTCACAATGCATGCAAAAGTGTGCTGGAAGTATAAAGGGGCAACATAACAATCATTAATTATATTACTCATGACTACTTATTTGGGCAACAGAAATATTAATTATATCTGTAATTTAAAAGTGTCACAAAAATATGAAAATAAACAACCGGGCAATGCTTGTAATTTTAGGAATAGGCTAATTAAGCTATATATATATTCTGGATTTTTTTTTAAGAGAGAAGGACAGTGAGAGAAAGAAAGAATTTTTAGTTTTCCGTATGGCCTTCATTCCTTCCACATGCCATTGTGTACGTGGTGCTAGGGTACAAACCCATGTCCTTGCACATGCCAGCGAACACTGTAAGCGCTGAGCCAACATTCCAGCCCTATATTAGATTTTCCAGATTAGTAATTATGCTTCTATATGTGTATCAGAGTGAGAGAGGGAGAGAGAGAGAGAGAGAGAAATGTTCTGATATCAGAGAGAGATATCAATGAGAAATAGCAATAGGAAATATTAGGAACAACAGTATTAGGAAATATTAACTTTTCCTGCTACTAACTATAAACATCAAAAATGTCATTGTACATTGGAATATATATGTGTGTGTGTATATATTTTACACGAAATATTTTACCACAACGAATATTGGCACTTTAACTTGATTTCTATTTCATGTCTAGAATCTTTAATATTATTAAAGGAAGAATTCTATGAGTTAGAAACTCATTTAGCAAAAATAAGGAATATAGGGTGTTAAAGTCATTTTTTGTTCAGAACTAGATTTATTCAGAGGGTCATTCCTAATGGCATTTTGGGTTTTCTTCATAGTTTGCATTGTCTGCATTATTCCAAAAGTAAATTATTAGTATGAGACCTAACTTAAAATTCCATACTCTCTAAAATTACTGGTTTGTGATGATAGTTTTGCATTAGTGTTCCTTTTTATTCCCATTATGGCATTTACTAATGGAAGAGATAATAATTCTGCTTGGTATTTCCTTTTGTCTTAGTTGTCACTACAGTATCTATTGTGAGTAAATGTTTAGGAGTAATTTTGCCTTTTAAGGATCATAAACATTAACAAATGCTATTTGATTCACTTACAAATTATATGAGAAAAGCCATGAAATTTTCCTAACCTTTTCTGTAGCTCAATAAATCACAAACAGACAAGAAAGTTAAGCGCTGTTTCAGTGGAAAATCAGCAGACAGATGTAGCACACATTCCCCACAAAATAATTCAGAACCTGTTTCAATTTATCAAATGCCTACTTTATCTGTCAAAACAATGTCCTTTCTCAAATAAAGGGCATTGTTTCTGTAGCAAGAAAAAGGTTCTGATGTATTGTTATCTGCAAATGGATGGCGGAATAATGGAACAACAGGCAGTGTTTCAAACTAAGAGATCAAAGGCCAGAATGCATTACAAATCTTGTTAAAATAAATGAGGGTAAGAGCATAATTCCAATAAAGACATTTATGGTCTTAAACAATCTCTCAGTCTTTTTAAAAGAGATCTTTAAAAATGAGTCCAAATCCTACCACAAACACCAAAAAGGTTTTTGCTACTTCTCTCAAATAAATGTAGTATTCAAAGAAACAGAGATTTGTAGAACTCTTGTGGATGCTAGATATCAGTATTATGTACTGATACTGTAGAATTTTACTGACACTCCAATCTGTTGCATTTATTGAAGCATATGATATTCAAGGAGAAAAATTCTTGTTCATGCAATGTCCAAAACTAAAGCATATTTTATTATAAAAATGGTTAACTTAAAGAAATGTTTATTTTGTAAAACTTTTTTAAAAAAGCAATCTGCCTTAATGTAAGCAATGTTTCTTAAGTCTCCTTAGCACATGAATATGCACCATCTACAGTGAATCTTTAAATTTTAAATTAAGATGAAATATTTCCTTCTTTAACAATGTAAGAAAATTCAAATATGATTAGACCAATACTGAGCATTAAAGATGAGTTTTACCTGCACACAATCAGTTATTTTTTCTCCCTAGCCATTGTCAGGCTCAAGTGTTTGTTTTATCATAGGCATGTCAGATATGTATGATGATTCCTGCAGCCTAGTTGATCTGGAGCTGAAACATGACAACGTAGCCTGATGCATCTGTCTTTTGTATGATTGCAGGGTGTTCTCCTTTTCCTTACTCTAGATGTTTGTTTAATATTTTTTCTTTTATTGTAACCATGACCTTTGCCAGTAAGTGGAATGTATTCTTAAAACAAATCTACAGCAATCTCGTCTTGAGAAAAAACTCAGCATTCAGAAATAACCTTTGGAACTGATGATTATAAAACGCATTTACTCGTGACTATCACATAATGACAGAGGAGTGTGGGACCACAACCATTCACAGGATACTATAGTTGAAGAGTCTTTAGAATCTACAATAGAGTTATTAAAGTCATATTTGCTATATGAATTATCTGAAAACAATTTTTGGAAAATATTTGGTTTCACCTAATATAATGTAGACTATGATCTTTGTTGTCTGACATTAAGATTGTAAAATAGTGATTGAATAGAGCTTCATATACTAATCCCTGGTTTTCTCACCTATACAAATAAATACTTGAATTAAGCAAGAAATACTTATGACAAATGTGAATCAAGAATTCAGAACAAGGTTGGCATTGAAATTCTAGCTTTTTTAATAAAAATTATCCTTATAGACATCAAAATCCTGAAGAAACAGATAACATTTAAATGAAGCCTATAAAGAAAAATATTAAATGGTACCATTTTGGGATATTCAGACTAAATTTAAGTAGTTAGCTGTAGAATTTGTTCCAAAGTATTTCAATAGATCATATAATTAACAACTCATGCCAGTCCAAATACCCCCTAATTCCATGTAATGTACTATTAACTGTGCTGGGCATTAGAAATGAAGGCCTTACACAGACCACATCCTACCTTCCTGGAGATCAAAAATCCATGCTAAAATAACAGTTTGAATCTTTTACTTATTTTGTTCACATTAACTCTAATTTGTATGTATGTATTTATTTATTTTTAATTTTTTCAAGATAATCTTACATTTAGGAGGGACTCTGTCATACAATCATGAACAAATGCATAATGCCAGAGCAAGCCAAGGTTGATGTCATTCTATGGTCTCCCTGCTTTGGGATTCCCCCAGCACAAATGGATGGAGATGGAAAAAATTATGCTGAGTGAAAAAATCTCTCTGTACTTTAAGTCATATGCTTATATAATTGAATTGAAAATAGAAATCAGGCTTCAAAATATTTTTAAAAGTATTTATTATCCCCCAAATGTTTTAATAATTTATATTTTTACTTCAGTCTAAGCATAGATATAAACATGATATATACCCACAAGCTGATCTGCATACATATGTTCAAAGATTATGCATTTTATGCATTTTAGATGTGTATAAACATAGTGTACAGCCATCTATTTATTCATTCATCCACTCATCCATCTACCCATTCATCTAATGACAATAATTAATTATGAATAAAACTGTAGTTAAGCAATTCAAATTCTGCTTCCATCCTTTATGAGATATATGACTTTAACAAGTCAGTCGATAAACCTCTCTATTCCTTAGTTTCCTCCTCAGTAAATGGAAATAATATATATTTCAATGGGTGGTTGTCAATATTAAAGCCAAAAGATGCATGCAAGATAAAAATTTAAATTGTAGCTAATAAGTGCTCAATGATTATTACCAATTTTTATTAGCCATATTTGTTCTAAGGCAATATAGGGTAATGCTGATGAGCATGTACTTTTTGCAAGCAGATTGCTTCATTATTTGAGTTCAGATTCCATCTGAACCACTTACTATGTGTTAACTTAGCTTATTTACCTCTTGTTACTTTAATTTCATCTATGAAATGCAGAAAATAGTACCTACCTGATAGTGTGATTGATACAATTTCTGCATAAATTAATGCATTTAAATATATGTTAAGCACTGAAGTTTCCATTCTCTGCTGGCCAAAAAAGTGGAAAATTTTGAGCACCTTTTTCATTTTTTTCACCTATATATTCAATTGCTGCACAAGGCAGGGGAGTCATTTTGACCCTTGTAATTGCATGGACTGGGCATGGCAGCTTTCTATGCCATGAGGTTCTGAGG
>PVKS010036799.1:0-19079 GCA_004027875.1 Aplodontia rufa
AGGTAAAGATAGTAAATTGTATCATCGTTCCATTCAAACTATTCTTAAGACACACACACTGGGAATATGAAATAGTTGGGACTTTTTCAAAACATAATACAAATATTTCCACAAATTGGCAGCAGCTTCGGCAAGTTCCATAGCTATTCTGAGCCTTGAATGGACCTTTCAAATTGTCAGAGTTCAACTTTAAAGATGTGAGTCACCAATGGTGAAGTGCCATTTTCGTTGATGATGTTGCTGTTTGAGGCTTTCTTTTGGAAAAGTCAATATCCAAGTGGACATCTCTATCTAATGAATCTATCTAATGAACTCCCAAATATTTCCTCCGTGTACTCAATTTTTATTCTCACAACTTTGTTTAAATTTTTGAACTATGTATTACTTTATCTGAAAATCTTATTATATACTGCCACAGATAAGCACAGTACTAAATATAACTGATGCACTTTTTAAAACCTCTTTCAAATATTCCCCTTCCTTCCAAAAGAAAATTAGAGGAAAAAAATGGTGTTTGAAAATTACACAGTCTTACTGGAAAATATTTAAATGAACTATATTTCATTGAAAAGGACCTATGGCCATATATGTATTTATTTGAATTAATTCCTCATCCAAGCACATGAAACCATGTCAGGACACTCATTTTTCATTTCCTATCCTCTCTACTACTCTTACTTTTATTTTCAAATAATGCTCCTTTACTTCTTTCATTTTTCTTATTCCACACTCTGTTTCTTTTCTTTTTTCCTTGCCACACTTTCCCTGTTTCTTACTGTATGCTGGTAATATTTTCTCACAGGCAAATTTAGTTTTCTGAAGCTTCTCAAGCCTAGCAGTTCCTTCACTTAAGTCTAGACCCCTCTGCATTTCTCTAAACTAAAGGGGAAACAACTCTCCTGACAATTAAATTGGAGTTGAAATCACAACCTTTTGTCTTTATTATCATCATCTCTAACACCAAAAAATATTTCCAATCTGCCAATATAAAAATATTTCTTCAATTGTTATAGAAACAACTAACATATGTAGATGTGGATTACTGGTAAAATCTAATCCTTTAATTTTCCCAACTATTTAGAAATTATCTTTTGTGTATACACACACACACACACACACACGTAAGTATCAAATTTTGAGGACTATTTAGGTTATAAAATAAATTGAGTGGAAAATATACATTCACATATCCTTATTAACCTAACCACATATATTATTTCTCCTAAAAAACATCCTGTATAAAGTCAGATGTGGTGATGCACACCTGTAATCCCAGCAATGTGGGAGGCTAAGACAGAGGGATCGTGAGTTCAAAGCCAGCCTAGGCAAATTAGTGAGATCCTGTCTCAAAATAAAAAGTATAAAAAGGTCTGGGGATGATGCTCAGTGGTAAGTGCCCCAGGGTTCAATCCCTGCTACAAATAAAATAAAATAAAATAAAAATAAAAATAAAATAAAATATCCGATATTAGTGAAGTCACATTGGTTAAAACTGGTGAACCAATATCGATACTTTGTTTTTAACTAAAGTTTATACCGTTAGAGCTCAATTTTTCTGTTATTGATGCCCATAGTTTTTGACAAATGTATAATGACATGTGTCCAGTATTATAGTATCACACAGAACAGTTTCAATTGCCTTACAAATTCCCTCTGTTCTTCCAATCATCCCTCCTTTCCTCTTTGTGAGCCCTGGGCAATCACTGACATTTCCACCTCCATAGTTTTTCTGTTTCCTAAGTATCATAAAGTTGGAAGCATTCATTACTTGGGACTGAATTAGACCAAATTATACTCCATGCCTTTATAATTATGTCATTGTATATCCCATTATAAATATATTTTTTAAAAATCCCCCAAAATAAATAAAAATAAAATTTGTAATAAAAAGATGAAACAGGATTGTAGCATGTTTGGATTGTTTTCTTTTACTTAACAATATACACTTTAAATTTCTTCCATATCTTCTCATGGCTTGATAGGTCATTATTTTTTATAGCTGAGTAACACTCTCTGGCATGGAGTTACCACAGTTTACTCACTCATCTACTGAAGGACATCTTGGTTGATTCCAGGTTTCAGCAATTAAGAATAAAGCTGTTATAAACATTCAAGTGCAGGTGTGTGTATTGACATATATTTTCAATTGTGTAAAAATTAAGCAACCTGATTGCTGGATCATGTGGTAAATATATAGTTGGTATTCCAAAAAGCTAACAAACTGTTTTTCAAAGTAGTTTTATTGTTTTATATTCCCACCCACAATGAACAGGAGTTCCTATTCTTCCTTATCCTTTCCATCATCTTGTTGGGTTAGTGTTTTCAATTTTAGTCATCTTAAATGTATGTAGTGGGATCTAATTATTGTTTTACCTTTTTCACATTTTAATAGAAGAATATAGTTGGAGTATATTATTATTTATGGAGAGAAAATTAAGTATTATTCAACAGTCATGTAATGGAAAAATTGGGGGGCTGATAACTTTTCCTAGAATATCTCAAATCATGAAATGATAGCTCCCAGACCCTAAAAGTCTGAGTAGTCTAGATTATGATTTAATTTTAGCTCCTAAATATTTAGAGACAGCAAGCAGGAGCTTCTAAGATAACTGAATATACTTCAAATGTGTACATCAGGGAAATAAAGGTAATCAGAACAATTCTCTTGCCATTAATCAGCAAGGTGTTGTTAACAGGAGCTGAGAAGATATATTATATATCAGTTTCTTAGGTACATTTTCAACCTCAGAGGAACCCTCAGGTCTGGGCCACATACAGCTCCACTATCTTTACTTCCAAGTGTTAAAATCATTCATATTTTAAAATTGCAGTTCCCATACAAAGTATACTTTATGAGTTGTCTATACTTTCAGTGTATGACATATTGTATTCTCTGTGAAATGACTAAATCAAGTTAATACATTCATCACCTTACACAGTTGTTATTACTTTTATTTTATTATTGGTGAGAATATTTAAGGTCTTGGCAATTTTTAAGCATACAAGACATTGTTAACTCTAGTTACCATGCTAAGCAATAGAAATCTAGAATAAGATATCTTTTCATTGTATTTTTTCCAACTTAAGTTTGCAAGTATTGATTTTTGACAGGTTTGTACTGATATTTTATTGTTACCTGAAGCCAACAAAATGTCTACTTCTACTGCAAGACTTTTTGTTTTTATTTAAAAGAATTTTTAAGGAGTTTTGAGAAGAAATAGGTGTTTGAGAACAGGACCCATGATCTTTATCCCTGAGTATTTTTTTTCAGTAAAAATAAGAAGACATAGATATCAAAAATAATACATTGTAGGAGTAAACACTAGGCAAAATCAAATTATAATGGCAAATAGTTACATTTATGTTGGAGTCAATAAAACTAAAATATTGTGCTTACTGCAAAGACTAATTGTCATCTAAAGGTATTCTGTAAATCCTAAGTTAATTTTGTGTATGTTGCCTTTTCTGGAAGGTCCTTTATGTAACAAGAAGCCATGACATTTTAAATTGGGATTGATTTTTAAAATTCAAATTCTAAGAATATGTTTCAGGGCTGGAGTGGTGCCTCAGCGGTTACAGAGCTTGCCTGGCATGTGCGAGGACCCAAGTTCAAACCCCAGCACCACGTACACAACTGAGTGTTGTAGCAACAAGGGCCACAAGAAAAACTAAATAAAGTTGTTTCTCTCTCTCCCTCTCTCTCTCTCTCTCACTGTCCCTCCTTCTTTAAACAAAAAAAGAATATGTTTCAACAAAAATAAAGTACCTAAGAGCTAGTAAAATTTTAGCTCAATAAATATTTTATTTATTTTATTTTTATTTATTCATTTATTTTAAAGTACCTTGATCCAACTCGGCAGAGATGCCCACAAAGAAAAGGAAACAGCTAGAACAATACACAATAAAAATACAATTTAAAATATAATACTTATGGATGCAAATAAAACAAAATTCAGTATGCTTTAATGCTTTAAAAAAAGAAAAGCATATATTTTAAAACACTTAAGAATTGCTCTAATCTTAGGAATGAAGTTTTGTAAAAGGCTTTGTGTATTATCCCAGATCTACATTTGTATAGATCTGAAGAAGTTATAAAAAGAAATTCACAGAGCAAATCAGGGCAAAGGCTGGTAGAGACTAAGGACTCACACATTCTAAGCTGTAGAACACATTTTAACTCTTAGGATAATGAGGGTAAAAATAGATGACCTCAGCAAACTGAGAATTAATTGAATCAAACCAATCCATTCCTACTTTCACCCTTTCTCCTCTAATAGACACAGTAATTGTGTCTCAAAATAATTTTCTTTGTAGTCTTTGTCCTTTTACTGCCATTTCCTTCAAAAATCAATGCTAACCTTTCCTTTGTTATTGATATTAACTACAGAGTCTCCAGGAAATGTTTGTAATTAACAACTGTTACAAATTTAATCTGGACTGTCCCCCAAAGTCTCATGTGTTGAAGACTTGGTCCCCAGCTGGTGCTACTCCTGAAAAGTAGTGGAAACATAGGAGGCCCTATGTACCAGAGCCTTTTATGCAGATATACAGGTGAGAATGCAGTTACCGCTCTCAGGTATAAATTACAGTATAAATAACTACAGAGGATAGCATGAAAGAGACATACAAGAAGGGAGGAGTGCTCTCACACAGCACCCATGGCTGTCCTAGAAATGTCTGTATGAAGATGTTCTGAGGGTCAAGGAATATGGCATGCAGTTCTATATATTCTGGGGAAATTTTCTGAATTAGCAGCTATTTGAAATTTTCTTGGGCTTTTGCTGTGTATCGCTTAAGTGGCCAAAGCTGCAACTGGCTTAGGAAAAGCACAGACCTCCTGCCACTAGGTATCACAGTGGCATTGTAGTATATAGCAAAGGCAGCAGAGGATTGATCCAGGTATTGTGTGGAGAGAGAAGCATAGAGATTTATACTTCTCCCCTGCTCTAGAAGTGAGTCATAGATCTGATTTTTTTTAATTAGAAATTTATTTGTTGATCAAACAAGCTTCTAATGAAATAATATAATATATATATAAATTCTGAAAATTAGGTTTACCCCCAAGAGCGCCCCCATTACCCTCCCTTATCCTTCCCCCACCCCACCTCCCTTCCCCCCTTCCCAATACATCTCTACAATGCCTTAGGTTGTTTGTCATTACACCTTATTCAGATTTAAAACATGAAAACTGAACTCTTTTCTCAATGACCAGGGTCTAGCTCCAGCCTCCACAGATGAGTGAAGACATTCGACCCTTGATTCTCTGGATTTTGCTTATTTCGCTCAGCATAATTTCTTCCATAGCCATTCATTTACCCTCAAAGGCTGCAATATCATTGTTTCTAATTGCTGTTTTTTGGGTGAAAGACCCTGAGTCAATTTCCTGAGTCAGATTTGAGGGGCTGCCCTTTGTGGATTTAGACCTCACATTGAATATTCATTTGTACCTCAATTTAAATTATCCAAAATTATTTGGCATATCTGTTTTAATCGCATTCTCTTTCCCAGCTGCAATCGAACTCACTGGAGTTTTGGCTATCAGTGCAGGACAGGTGATGAAGAAGTCTTTCAAGACTGTGGGGTAAGGGAAGTTGAATGGATTGCACTGTCTCAGCGATGAGATATGAGGATGTAGAGCATCCCTGGAAGAGGCCACTAAATTGTTACACTTGTGGGAAGCTTCGAGGACAAGCTACAGGTTACTGTGAGCTGAAAGATCTGTAGGCTGTTGGAAGTCTCTGAGAGGAACATAAATAAGGCAATGTGCAAAATTGTCAAAGTTATACTTCTAGTTCAAAATCAAATGTCAAGAGAAAGAGGAGGAACATTTCGCACATGGTGACAGTTTGAGGGACTATTGTAGTATACCATCCAACAAGATGAACAAGTATAGCTGAGAGATAAGACGTCAGAAGGAAGAGGAGGAGCTGGAAAAGAGGTGAGCTGCCTTGGCCTTCTGATGTCTAAGTCAGTCTCAGTGCTGGTGAGAGGGAGAGAAGGAGGCGGCTAAGAAAGCCTCAACTGGTAAGCATAACTTTTAAATACTTGGATAATAAATTTGTTTTTTTTTCCTTGGTGGGATTTCTATTTCTTATATGGTTGAGAAGTCTTTGCTAATTCAAATATCAGTTAAATACATATAATTTCCACTACCCTACTTTAAATGCAGTCAATTCCTTATGCTAATACAGAGCCTTGGCTGTGTCAATTATCCCCCTTTAGGGTTATTTCCTCCAAAACGAATTTTTTAAAATGCAAGCTCATCCTTTATTTATTTATTTATTTATTTATTTAAAGAGAGAAAGGGATAATGAGAAATGAAGAGACAGAATGAATCAATTTTATTTAGTTTTTTATCTGGTGTTCATTGCTTTGACAGCCGTCTACGTGATGCTGAGGTTTGAACCCAGGTTCTCACACATGCAAGGTAAGCACTGTAACCACTGAACCACCGCTCGAGCCCCCCAGAACTATTTTTTAATAGTCTAGTCCAATTAGTTTCTGATAATTCTTTTAAACTTATACACCATTACTACCTGAGATTGGCTGGTTTTCAGTCTGTATATCCTGTTTTACTCATACGCAGTATCTTGTACTAGTCCCACGCTATTTTATTTGTGGTAGTGTTTTGTGTTTTGTTGGGCAACTCACCATCATAGCATTTCTGTTGAGATACTTTTTAAGCTCTTGTAGTACTCCTTCTTCCAAACAAACATTAAAACCGGTTTTTTTTTTTTCAAGTCTACAAAAACACTATCAGGTTTGAATGAAACCGTCATTTAAATTTGGGAAGGACTAAATTTCAAAAGTAATATATTGAATCTTTCTCTGCATCTTCCAATTAAATTCTGTAACTTTCTATTTCATAGGTATCACCAAGTTTTCTTCTTCTAGATATTTGTTGTATTTTGTGCTTTTGTAAATGAAGAAGATTTTTCTTTTATATTCTAATTGCTGATACAGGGGAAATCTGATGATTACTTCATTGTACAAGACAACATACTGATTTAGTTCTAAGAGAATTTAAGTTGACTTTTTTGCATTTTATAGACAGAATTTACAATAATCTAATTTATCACCATGTAACTGGTGAGAATTTTTGTGTTAGCATATTAATATATTTGGTGAATTTTCCTTTTAACTTTTCTATGTTGCTGCTAGTGTTTGCTGCTGTAATTTATAGTCAGAGACACAAACTCATAAAATTAGCATTCAGATTTACAGATTATATGGCATGGAAAACTGAAATTTTAATTGCATTTAATTTTCTAATGTTTTAACAAAAAAAATTGTTTCTTTTCCGTAAAAAATTTTGGGGGGCTGGAGTGGTGGCTCAGAAATTATGGTGCTTGACTTGACTTGCAAGCACAAGGACCTGCATTCAAACCCCAGCACACATACACATTTAAGTGTTGGAGCAATGAAAACCAGATGAAAAACTGAATAAAATTGATTCTCTCTCTTTCACTCTCTCTCACTGTCCCTATCTCTTTATATATATATATATATATATATATAATTTGTGCACTCAGGATTTCTGTTTGAGAACGAATAAGCACAATGATTTGTGCTTTTTAATGAACTAAAGTAATTTTTATCTCAGGAACAATAACATTCATACAAATGACTCGCTGGGACTTTTGTGAACAGTTTTGTGAGAATGATAAATGTCACAGTTAAGCTTTCAACATAAAACAAAAACTGGAGGATATTTTCAAAAGGACCATCAGCTGCGTGTATTTAAGACAGGGAACTGAATGCTTTTTCTAAGATGCATTCCAAAGACGAGTTAGAGATCGGTTTGGATGAACATTAATGGTCAGGCCAGCCAGCTGGCAATCTTGTAGTAAGTGGCTTTCTGAGCTTAGCACCCTTGTGTATTTGGAGGTGATAATAGACAACATTCTCCCTCCTTACCTCTGTAAGAATTCTTTTTCTCCTTGGAGGGTTTTTTTTTTCTTTTTCCATTCTTCAGCTTCCTTCAATTCCATAGTTGGTCCTTGTCTCCTCACTCTACATTTTAATTTTCTTGTTTCCAGCAAACATCATTACATTGATGAATTTCCAATTATAGAGCTCTAGTCCTCAGAGCTTCAGAGCCAGAGCTCGGTGGCTGGATAGTGAACCCACTGAACACCTCCACCAGCAGGTCCTTTAGAGAAACCTCAGTATGAATTCATCACCTCTCCTGATCCCTAGACTTTCCTCCCCATATGTACTTAATTTCCCAGGCTCTAAAACCAAGTGTCATTTCCTTATTCCTTCCTGCCCTTACTTCTCATAGTCAATCTATCAATCCTTGCTGATCCAATGTACTGAACACCTTTTTATTCTTATTCTTCCACTTTAATACCATTGCCATTACTTAAGGCTCACAACTTTGGCTACCAACATAAAATTTTGTTCTCTCTGTAGTCTCCTGCCCCCCAAATAAAATCTGTACATTTCCTTATTTCCATTTTGGGTCAATATGGTCCTGTCACTTTTCTACTTGGATTGCCTAATGTGGCCAGTTGACGTGTTAGAGGAGCATAAGGCCCTATCACTATCTTCCATGAGTTTCACATGGTTTTAAAAATATTTCCACCCATTCTTTGATAATTCCTTCAAGAGGTGAACTTATTCCACTCCCCCTGAGTGTGATCTTAACTTAGGCACTTGCTTATAACAAATATAACATGGCGGAAATGATGGCGTATCCCTTGTAAAAGTAAGTTTACAAAGACTGTTGCTTCCTTCTTGTTTACAAGTCCCTCTTTCTCAGATAACTTTTTTTCTGAAGAAAATAACTACTGTGTCAGAAGGAGCCTTGGGAAGACTATGGGGTATGTCAACATAGACAAGGTTTTCATTTCACTATCAACAAACCTACATTCCATTAATAATATTACTATACATACTATCAAAGCAAACAGTAGCAGACAGTCTCCAATGGACAAAAACCTTAGGTGGTACAAACTCCACCTCTATAGGACGGAGGAGAATGTGTGAAAACTAAAGAAATCTAAGCAAACTTCCTACAGGTGAGAGTAGAACTAGAGGACTCAGAACTTGGATTAGGCAAATAAAGACTAAGTTAAACCAGGTTGAATAAATTAAGCAGAGACCAAATACTAAAGCCCTTGAACACAAGGGGAACAGTGCACACAAGAACTCAGTGATAGTTAACTTTGTATGTCAACTTCACCGAACCATGCAGGACCCAGATATTTATTCAAACATTACTTTGAGTATTTCTATGAGGGTGTTTTTGGATAAGAAGAACATTCAAATTGGCAGACTAAGTAAAGCAGATTGTCCTCTCTATGCAGGTGGGCCTCATTCAATTACTTGAAGGTCTAAATAGGACAGAAAGGCTGACCCTTACTCTCCACAGTGTAGAGAATTCCTCCAGTTTGAATGGCTTCTGGTTGGGATATCAGCTTTTCCCAGTCTTTGAGGAAACATGGGATCCTCCTGACTCAGCTCACAATTCTTTTGTACTAGACCTGCACCAGCTCTGCTGGTTCTCAGGCCTTCAGATTCAGGCAGGAAGGAAACCATTCGCACTTCTCCATCTCCAGTTCTGCAGTTTGCCCTGTGGCTTTTAGAACACTCCAGCGTCCGTGACTAGGTGAGTCAATTCCTCATAATATCTCTGTCTCCTACTGGTTCCGATTCACTAGAGAACCGTGGCCATACAGATCTCCCATTATTTTTTTTTTCATAAAGGAAGAGTAGAATGTCTTTATTCATATGTGAATTTTTCAGGCACCTCACAGAAAAAGGAAAAAAAAAGGATACAGAATGCACTCAGAAAAAATATCTCCTAGAAATATTTTTCATAATACTTGATGACATTATTCCATATTTGTTAAAATAGTAATTCTTATTTTAAAATGCTTTAGCAAATATTGAAATGATCAGTTTTAATTCTGAGTTTCATACAGAAGCTGTAGCATTAATGTTTACAGTTATCTTTGTGATCATGTTCTCTCCACTATAAAAACCTAATTTTATTTCAGTTGCAGTTGAAACTTCTAAAAAAAACTAAGTGATGTCTCTCTTGCATCATAACTGGTATAGGTGGCCCATTACTGCTTTAATCAAAATTAGTTGTGTATTCCAGATGCACTACCTGAGGTAATTATAGAACTTACGGAATAGTCTCATGAGTCTGCTTAGGGTTCCTTTGAAAAAATGTTATAAACTCTTATAAAGCCCTCAACTTCCTCCCTGGTTCATTCCTTCTAGGAGGCCCCAGCAGGTGCTGGCTTTGACTAAGAGTCTGTAACCATATTCTTTTTAAACCATCCCCCACTTATGAAGTTACACTTCATTTCAGTGCAGGTTGTTATAGTGGTTGCATAGCAACAGACTTGGCAAAAATACCATTTTTCCCTACACACAAACTGAATTCTTCATTTCTAATATAAAATTCCTCTTTTGCTTTCATGTGCAAAAATTTTCATTAATTCACTGGATGAATGGAATAAGGTAGCAGTCTTCCTTTTCTGAAACACAGGCAATAAGTCTAATTGTGTAGGAAGGAAATCATCTGAGACAAAACCATACAAATATGCGGGGGACATAAGTACAATTTATACAATGCAATACTGTTACCTGAATTGTGTAGGATAAACGATTGTTTTCTGGACACTTTGATGGAATTGCATGTCTGATGAGAAAAATGGTGATGGGGTGTGTTCATCAGCTTCCCATCGCTGTTACAAATATCTGAGATAATCAGCTTGTCAGAGAAAAGGGTTATTTTGCTTCAGAGCTTTGGAGGCTTCATTCTATAATTAGTTTGCCTCTTTGCTTTTGGCCTTTTAGTGAGGCAGAACATCATGGGGGCAGCACATGACAAAACTCTCCACCTCATAGCCAGGACATGAAAGAGATGAAGAGGAAGGGCTGGGATCATGATTTGTGCTTCAAGAACACTCACTCAATGATCAGAAAACCTCCCATTAGGCCCTAACTCTCCTAACTGCATAGACTGCGGACCAAGACTTTAATACATGAGTCTTTGGTGGACACTTATATAAACCACAGCATGAGATGCATGACTGGGAATTGTTATGTTCCTAGGAAACACGGTTCCTTTATTTTCAGAGTTTTTTAAAGTTTATGATACACTATAGACTTGCATTTGCACTTCCCATATAAAATAAGAGATTATTTTTCCTACAGATTTTGAGGTAAGAAACCCATATGTAATAATTTATGAAGCTATACAAGAGACAAAAAGATGCATCAGACATTTATTCTCAAGAAGTCTGAATCTAATAGATATTTTGTTTTTACCAATTTAAAAACCTTTTCCTCCAAGATTAAGCATGGAGGCTTTCCATGAACTAGGTTTTCCCTTCTCCTTTCCCTAATCTGTCCCTGCCCACCCTCTGTCCTTGTCCTTCTCCCTGCTGACTTCAAAGCTATTATTGATTACAATTCAACCACTAAACAAGAAGGTAGTCTTGTATTAAGTTTGATTAGCCACTTACACATGAGGATTTTTATATACATTATTTGCATTAATCATCATAGCAAACTCTCAGTTGTACACGGACAGTATTCAACAAGCTTGCAGTTCTTAGAGTTTAAAAATAGCCAGCAAAAAACAGAGCCTTACTGAAAATCATTGTTTTCTTTAATCCAGGACTCCTTCTCCTAGACCATAATGCCTTTTGTAAAAGGGAATTTTATCTGTTTGATTCATGTTGTAAAAAATTAGTTTGGACAATAGTCCAAAATTGAGAAAGAAAGCTCATTTTCATGTTTTTTATTGGTTCATGATAGTCATGTGTAATGGCTGGATTTGTTGTTATGTATTCATACATGCACATAATATAATTTAGCCAATTTCACTCACAAGTGTTTGCCCTTTCCTTCTCCTTTTCCCTGCTCCTGGTCACTTTACCCCCACTGATTTTTCATTTTGCATGTGATCCCCTCAACATCTTTCTTTTCATTTCTCTTGTCTACCTTCCACATATGAGAGGAAAGCGTATGACCCCTGACCTTCCGAGTTTTGCCTACTTTGCTTTACAAAATATTCTTCTGCTCCATCCTTTTTCCTCCCCCAATTTCCTCTATCACTCATTCATCATTCAAAAAAATGTGTTATTTAGGGCTGGAGAGGTGGCTTAGTGGCACTTGCTTGGTATGCACAAGGACCCAGGTTTGATCCCCAGCACCACGTACACAACTGAGTGGAGGAAAACAAAAACCGGATGGAAAAATAAAGACATTGATTTTCCCTTTCTTTCCCACTCTCTCTTTTAAAAATATGTTGTTTAAACTCCATGTGTTATGTAGTTTCTGTAGTGATTTTTGGTGTTGATTTATAATTTAATTCCATTATGATTTGATAAGATGCAAGGAATCATATACATATTTTTATATTTGTTAAGAACTGTTCTATGGCCTAAAATATGACCTGTTCTGGAAAAGGTTTCACGAGTTGCTGGGAAATAATATATTTGGCTATTGTTAGATGAAATAATCTATAGGTATCTGTAAAGTCCACTTGATTTATTAGTTTCAATATCCAAAATGTTGTTACTGAATTATGTATGTATGACCAATCTGTTGGTGAAAGTGGTGTGTTGAAATCACCCAGTATTATTGTACTGGGATCTGTGTGAATCTTTACCTCAAGTAGTGTCTGCATTATGCAATTAGATGCACCAGTATTTTGGCCATAAATATTTACTATAATATCTTCTTGTTGGATTGTTTCCTTTACCAGTGTGAACTGACATTTTTTGTCTCTTCTGATTAACTTTGGCTTGAAGTTTGCTTTCTTGGATATGCAAATGGATACTACTACTTGTTTTCACGCTCCATTTTCATGGTGTATTAATTTCTATCCTTTCACTTTCAACCTTTTTAGACTTTGCCTGTAAGATTCATATCTTGCAAACAACTTATAGATGGGTTTTTTTTTAAATCAACTCTGCATCCTATATCTTTTAATTGGAATGCTGCGACAATTTACATTCAATGTTATTATAGAGAGATGTTTATTAATTCCAGCCATTTTTGATTTATTTTTGGTGTTCAATTTAGTCCTCTTTCTCATTTGTCTACCCTTCAAATAAGATTTGTTCATTTATGATTTCTGGGGTTTGTTTTTTATTTCCTGTGTGGAGTATTTTAATGTGCTAGCTTAATCATGAATTCTTTTCACATCTTATCTTAGAAGGTTTTTATTTCTTATTCAATTCTAAAAGATAGCTTTACTATATATAGCAATCTTTGCTGATAGTTATTATATTTTAGGAATCAGAACACAGTATTCCAAGACTTCCTGGCTTTTAGAATTTGTGCTGAGAAGTCAAAAGTAGTTCTTATTAACTCACCTCTAAAGGTGACCTGATATTTTTCTCTTGAGGCTTTTAAAATTCTATCCTTGTTCTATATGTTAGGCATTTAAATTTGAATGTGTCATGGAGATGTTCTTTTTTGGATCTTCTGTATTTGAGGTTCTGAAGCCTTCTATACTGATTGTCCATCTTGTGCTCAAGGTTTCGACAATTTTCTGTTACTATTTCCCTGAAGAAGTTATCCGTTCCATTACCCTGCATCTCACAATCCTACTCAATTCCAGTGATTCTTAAATTTGGTCTCTTTATGTTTCCCCAGAATTCTTGTATATTCTGATCATGGTTCCTTTTTTACTTTTGTTTGATACTGTCTGAATGTTCATGGCCAACTATCTTGTCTTCCAGCTCTGAGATTGTCTTTGGCATAGTCTACTGTATTAGAGAGGCTTTCAACTGATATTTTATTTGATTTATTGTGTCATTCATTTCCAAGATTTCTGTTTGGATCATTTTCAAAATTTCTATATTCTTATTGAATTTCTCATTCATATCCTGTACTTATTTCCTTAATTCATTCAGTTGTTTTTCTGTGTTCTCTTAGTATTCTTTGATTATTTTTATAATCATTCTTTTGAATTTTTTTATCTGATATTTAATTCACCTCAATATCTTCGGATTCAGTTAATGGTGAATTATAAACTTTTGAAGGCATTATGTTACCCTGATTTTCCTTATTTCTTGCATTCCTGAGTTGTATTTTATGCATCAGTTGGGATTTCTCTTCCATTCTTATGTGTGGACCTTTCTGGATACAGTCTTCTCTTGCCAGAGTGTTCTACAGTGATCTAAATTGAGTCTTCTCATAAGTGTGATATCCATAATCTTTCTGTTAATTCTCTGGTTTTGCTGTAGGAGTAGATGTCCAAGGTTGGGACCTGAGGGCTCACCCCTAGCCATTTCTGTTTGGGTCCTGGTCATTAGTTTGGGTTTTGGACTCTCTCTCTCTCTTTTTTTCTCTCTCTCTCTCCCTCCCTCCTTCCCTCCCTCCTTCTTTGTCTTTTAATTAAAGTATAGCTGAAATTTGAGTGCATTAGTGTGTGAAGCAAGGCATACTGCCTTTCAACTGAGTTTAGTTCAGCAACAGTCCACACTGTGAACTTGTATTGTCCCTGTAGAGTTCCAGAACTTCACAGAAAAGGGGAAACAAGCAATAGCAGCAACTAATGTATGCAATGTACATCATTAAAATAAATACCCAGTACCTACGGTGATATGTACATTAATTAACACAAACACAGGAATGGTGGGGGTCAGCAATCGACAACAGCAAAAACAATAGGTAACCATGAACTAGATCTGGCATTAAAGTAAACAGCAAGTGTCGATTATATCATCCATAGCAGTAATAATTGCAACAACATGAATAGTGGAGGCAGGAGTTATATAAACCAAATGTTTCTAAAAGATGGTAAAATACAGTCATTAAGAGAAAAGAAAATGAGATCGGTAGAAGAGGATTTAAAATGTTCAAAATGCAAACAGAGAGATTGTAGAAGAGGAATAGCAAATGATGCCATAAAGAAGGAAGAGGAACAAATAGGGAAAACAATATGAATGGAGAGAGAAAAAGTGAAAAAGAGAATTTGGCTATTAGGAAAAAAGGAGAAACAAGAAACAAACAAGACAAAATAAACCAAAAACCTTAACCTTCAAAACATAAGGCAAGGAAAAATAACTACATTTCAAAAATGCTAAAATTTTTACAAAGGGGGAGGGATAGTATATATGTCCATGAACCAATCAGCACAGCAAGAATGTACCTCCTCCTCTCCTCCCAAAACAGGAGATTCTCAATGAAAAAATGAATTTTCTCCACAGTGGTGGTTAAAATGCTTGAACAGAATGGATGGTCACTGCCTATATTCAATTACCCTTTCCATTTTTTCTTGGGCTATGTATTGCAAGAGAAAGAGCCCAAGGGATTGTTTATTACCCCTTCCTCTCTGTGTTGCTCACAAAGCTGCCAGTTGAAGCTTCCTAAAACTGAAGCTGGTTGAAATAACTCTGTTTCCCTTCTCATCAGTGTAAGAGTGTAAGATAGGATGGAAGGTAGATTGGAGTTTTATCCACATAGACCAGATTGATGCATTCCCAGGTTGGGGCTGCTGCAGAGGTCTCTGAAGAGAGTTCCGGTGACTTGAGATGGGATCTAATCAGGACTTAGGGACTTTGCTGAATGGCATCTGCTCTGGGGAGATTATATCAGCGTTCCTCTAGAGTTGCTGATCTCTGATGGGAGTCTGGATCTCAGGAACCTCCCAGGATTTCTACTCATGAGGCAGGGTAGCCAGTCCTCCACACTCTACTGCCACCAACACAGCCTTCCCAGGAGTAGTCATTGAGTGTATTCATACCCACCTGGTGAGTTTCCAACCCTCTTTTTCTGATCATATGAGTTGCCAGACCCAAAGGGAAAGTGAGTTGGACGCCCTTTCATTTTTTTCTGACTTGATCATACCCCTGGGAACAATCTTCTTTGTGCCTGCTTCACTCATGTTCTGGTAGGTATATCCTAGGCTCATGTTAGGTGCTTACCACATCCATTTGGCAATGTTTGCTATGATCTGGGCTCTCACAGCAGCCCGCTGCAGCAAGCCCTCTGGAAGATGACTCCTGCCTCAGTTCTCTGCCGGTAAGAAATAAAGAGCCCTTTTCAAACACCGCTTCTCTGTGCAACATCTGATCCAGCTAAGTTCAGGCTGCTTTTCTGATCTACATGTTTTTCCATGTCAGATCTGCCCAATATCTTCTCTCTCCATGTTATCCCTTCCCTCTGTGTGAACCAGTCTGCTTCCAGAGCTGCTATTGCAACTGGCACGACTCCAATGCATTCTTTCTTTTTCTTTGTTCAATGCACCTGAATTTTTTTAAACTCTGAGACAGACTGTCCAATATTGAATTTTAGTGAAATCCCTCTTTTACCCTCCTTGCTGAGAAGCCCAAGCCACAGAGCATCTAGAAATGCAGACTTCCTCTACTCTGGCATCTTGACTCCTCTCAAAAATACATTTATTAATCTTGTCTGCTTAATTTGTAATCTTCTAGAAAGGAAGGACCAACTATGTTAAATTTGCTCCATCAAATTGTCAGCAAAAGATAATCGTATGCAGTCCCAGATTTCTAACCATGCTGGGTAACATCACACTTTGGGTTTTTTAGATTTTATGGAGTTTCAATAACAGTAGTACAACCAACTATGCAAATCTGTTGTTTCACTAATGATTTTGCAATATTATTTTTTAAATTTTAAAACAAAACCTGTAAAGAGTCTTAATTTTCATCTGCTGATTATGTTTTCATGTAGCAATATTAAAACAAGGATTTTCAGTAAGAAGAAAATAACAAGTTGTATTCTTTTTACTTTTACTTTTAAAAGAAAAAGAATGGGAGAGAGAGAATCGATCTTATTGAATTTTTCACATGGCTTACATTGCTCTGACACTTCGTTGTGTACGTGGTGGTGCTGGGGTTCAAACCCACGTACTCATGCATGCCAGGCAAGTGCACTACTGCTGAGCCACTGCTCCAGCACTTAAGTTGTTTTCTTAATATCAGAACTAAATCATAAAGCAAGGCACACAATGAATTTCTAAAGTAGACAAATTCTGTGGCATTGATCATTTCTTTAACAGCTAATGTACTTTTAAGTTTTACAATTTATTGCAAGTATTAAGGAAAAATAAATACTATTATCTGGGTGGCATTTTGCTCAAAAATATAGTCCATATAAATACATGAACTGTGTAGTGAATAGAAAATCTTGTATTGCAAACAATGGAACAGCATTTTTTCCTGATTCAATGAAACGAGTTGGTTTTTTTTTTGTGTGTGTGTATATGATATTGTGCAATGGGCTAGAGGCAGCTTGTGATGTAGTGGACATAATCTCCAGATACAAAGGAATAATTGACACTCTCCTGCCTCGGCCAATAATTATCCTGCAGAATGATATGTTGCTTACATTTACAGTGAAGACTGTAACAATGGACTTGTTAGCTAACCCAGAAATGATAATACAAATGAATAAGTGAGTTTTCATTCCAGAATCTCAATAGTCTTTATTTAAAATGCCATAATATTACTAATCTATCTCCTCTGTGCTAGATCCTATAAATAATGATTCAATAAAATTGATGTTCAAGAGAATCCACCTACGTCCTACTAATGGGAGGGATCTTTAGCAACTTACATCTTCCCTCTGAGACATCCATCCTTTTCCCTTATATTTTTGACCATATCTAAAGAATGACTCATTTTGGCAATTGAGTATATTTCTCAATTTGATTCTTGCTCATAACAAGTTGGAAATACAGTGGCATTATTACAGTATGAATATTCTCAGTGTGTTTTAATCTAGACAGGGTACTCTTTTATCAATTCAATTTACTTAAAAATTTTGTGGACATCCTACATATCTGTTAATATTCTACCTCAAATGCCATGTTACAATTTTTTCGAGATAAGCTTCCTTCTGGACTTAATTACGATTCTTTTGACATTAGACATATGAGATTACATCCTACATTTTTTTAGAATCACTTTTGTTCAGCTGAGAAAGCCTGCCATACAAAACTTAATCCTTTCAGTCTTTTTTTTTTTTTTTTTGAGAGGCAGAGAGAGAGAGAGAGACGAGGGAAGAGAGAATCAATGTCAATTTTATCTTTTTCATCTGGCCTTCATTTCTCCAACACTTCGTTGTGTATGTGGTGCGGGGGTACAAACCTGGGACCTTGTGCATGCCAGGCAAGGGCTCCAACTGCTAAGCCATCGCTCGAGCCCATCCTTCTGATTTTTATCTTAGTCTTCAGGACTCCTTTTGTTAGAAAATTTTACTACATGGGGAAATTTTTAAAGTATTTATTTCCCAACTCTATTTCTTGTAAGTTGTACTTTGCATGTTGGCTACTTTTCCTATTAGTTTACCTCTTTCTCTTTCTCTGTCTTTCAGTTCTGCATTACACACAGCTAAAAATAATCAGCTTACACTTTCAATTTGGGTACTGGGGATTGAACTCAGAGGCAATACACTGAGTACATTTTCAATACTTTTAAAATTTTTTGACAGGGTCACGCTCAGTTGGTGAGGCCCATCTAGAACTTGAAATTCTTCTGCCTCAGCTTTCTTAGTGGCTGAGATTATTGACAAGCACTAGTGTGCCCAGTTCACGCTTTCAATATTCTGATTATGTATTATTTTAGTAAGTTCCAAGTTCACAGTATACATTTCATTCCTTCTAAGTTTACAAGCCAGGACTTATTTCCTAGCCTCTCAGGTCCCAATGGAAGCTCTCATTTGGGATGGACTCATTCATGGGTTGTGGGCCAGCTCTAGCGCAAGTAGTTCTGATATTGTCTGGGCTAGCTCAGGAGCTTGGAGGCAGCTGACCGTAAGCAGTTGAAACAACTGGGCTTTTCTTTCTTTTTTTTTTATTAGAAGTATATAGAGATACAGTTGAGGGGGAAACATTATCAAAACAATAGCAATCAACGTATATATACTTTGTTATCCAGAGGTAATGCCAAAACATGGATGACCATCTTGGGTTTTATCTGTTGCAGTTTCCCCCAGAAGAACTGATGCGTTAAATGGGAGCTCGTGGAGGAATGACATCGGCTTCTGGGATGGTTCCCCCATCTTCCCCATCTCCAGACTCCTATGAGTTGTTCATATGCCCTACCCCCTTTCCATCCCCCTCCCTACACCTCCAA
>PVKS010036800.1:0-19096 GCA_004027875.1 Aplodontia rufa
AGAGGCAGAGGTGGAAGTTATGTGTCCAGAGCCTAGGAACACCTAAGGCTTCCTAAATTAGAGAGGTAGGGAAACATCCTCCCATAGAACCTTTGGAGGGAACTCAGAAAACACCTCGATTTCTGTCCATCAGAACTACGAGAAAATAAATTTCCAACCACCTAGTTTGTGGCAATTTGTTACAGCAGCTGCAGGATGCGTGCACACACTGCTGAATTAAACCGGCAATGGGCTTGGACAGGGCACAGTGGAGTTTATGTATTCCTGACCACTGCTGGCACCGTAAATGCAAACAGGAGGCGTCACATTCCTGTCTGACGTGCACCTGGCTTGTCCTGTGACACAGCTTCCATGGTCACTGAGCTTTTGCCTAAATGAATTCCACATTGTGGTTCTTATTCTCTTCTTCATTTTTCTCTGGCATCTCATTTCCCTCCTCTTTCCATCGCCAGTCTCCAATGTTCTTCTCTTTGACTGAAAAGCTCATGGTTTTTCACACAAAATAGAAGCTCTTTGATCCATGAGTCAGCAACTGTTTCTTCCTGGAGGTGGAACATCCACACTGTGGTTTTCCTTTATATGGGGGGGGGGTGCTTTCCTCACATATAGGGTGTCAAAGACTCTCCTTAACAAAATTCCAGACAGGATCCTCTGAGACCAACAAGGCCTGTCCCTGGGCACATCCTCAAGAGTCCATTTAGTTACACTCCCACCAAGTCAGTTCAGCTAGCGTCCCTTTCCTGCCACCTGCCAGCTGGCATCCGACCACCCCCCCAAGATGGTTGCCACATAAATATCTTTCACATCTGACCTCTTCCCCCTGTCTCAACCACCACAATCTTAGTTCTATCTCTCATCTTCTCCTACCTGATCAGCATAAGAACCTCCTGATACACCTCTCAGCCACAGTATCAACACCCCTGATCCGTGTTCATAGAGGCCCAAGATCTTTCTATCAAGCTAACTTGAGTGTGTCATTCCTACTCCTACTTCTTTCATTCCTCTAATCAAGGATTCTGGCCTTCTGTAAATATAATATCAAAGCTATCTTGGCCTCCTTGAAGCCTTTCCATGGAGCATAAGTCAATAACCCTAGGTTTTATGGTTCCAGATTTCCCACAGTTACAAACTCCCACAGAGCAAACAGTAGCCTTTGCATCTGGGTCTGGCCTTCCTCTCCAGCCTCTTTTTCCGCCCTTTCTCCACTCACTTCTGGTTTTCTGGCACCAGCAGTCCAGTGTTCTTCTTCACCTCTTGGTTATCAAACCTGCAGCTCAACACATCTGGAACCTTTTGGTCACTTTTGGGTTTGGCCAATTTCTAATCATCTGCAATTCTCAGTCCAAAATCAACTTCCTTGCTAAGCATTTCCTGATTCAGTGGCCCACCCTTCATGCCGTCACCTAGTCCTCTGCACAGCTGCCCCAAAGCCCTTCTTTCATGAGACTATGTCTTTTGCTAGACTGTGAATCCTTGAGACCAGCAACCGTGGCACCATGCTTAGCATATCACAGATATTCAACCAGTGCATGGCAAATGTGTAATTAAATACTAAGTAGAAATACCATTTTTACGATGTGCCATTTGTCCTCCTTTTCTCCAAAACAGTCAACTGTCAAAAATCAATGAATACATAAAGGCAGGAAGAGCAATATAACTAGAATGCAGATATGATCCCAAAAATTCCATTTTGGTCAAATCCTTTGATCGTTTTCTGCCCATCAAGCTCTTTTGCAGACCTCAGGGCAAGTGTCATCCACACTGATAATCCTGATTCTTTTAACAGATTCTGCCCAGGTGGTCCCTAGAAATAAAAAACAAGAAGTGAAGTAAGGAATCAGGAAAGATCGTTACATGTTGGCTTAAGAAAGACCTACCGACTTGATTGAAGAGTTCAACAAAGTGAAATATTAGCCAAGGCAGAATCTCTGTTCCGAGATTTGTAAGATACTAGAAATGTCAACAGATTCCGAAGACATGGGACTCATGGGAGCAATTAGCTGTCGTGAGAGCCAGGCAGTAGCCTTTGCAATTGGTTTGTTATTCATTACTAGGCAAAGAGTGAGCTCAGCAGAAATTAAGATAAAGTGGCCTGAAAGTAGAAAGCAATAAGAAAATCAGAAAGAAGAAAAGGACAATAACCATTTGCTAAATTTACAGAAAGCCAGGGCTAGAAAATACAATAGACGTCAATGTTTCCTTTTAATGTAAGGGTAGATAGGAGAAGACTGAAAGCAAACCATTTCACTCCCAGTTAGAAAAATAAACTTAAAAAAAAGATTAAGAACAAATGCACATCCTATTGTTAGATGATATACATTTATGAATGTACAATAACTCAACTTCTTAATAAAAAATTAAAAAGATAATATAAGAAAGCAATTAGAAAGAGGCATAGAAAATTGAAACATAATAAAATGGAGAGATATATTCAAGCAGACCACTAATCATGATATGTATCAATGAGCTAGATCTTTCTAATAAAAGAGAGTCTCCAGCTGATTAAAAAATAATAGGGATGGGGGGCTGGAGCAGTGGCTCAGTGGTTATGCCCTTGCCTGGCATGCATGAGTACACGAGTTCAAACCCCAGCACCACGTACACAGCGGAGGCTCAGAGCAACGAAGGCCACATGAAAAACTAAATAAAAATTGATTCTCTCTCTCTCTCTCTCTCTCACTGTCCCTCTCTCTTAAAAAAAAAAAAAAAGTATTTAAAAAAAAGTCTGTCTTTATGCTGTTTAAGCTTGGTAGACCCAAAACAGAAATTTCACCAATATATGGTAAGAAAAAAAAAATCAGGCAAAAGTAAGGGGAAAAGGATGGAAAGAGGGGAGCTGAGAAAAAATTAGAGAATATCAAAGGAAATTCTGACAGTAGTTAGAGCAGTAAAAATAAAATCTCCTCGGGAACTATTCCTATTCTTTTACACTTGCCCCTGAGTCTCTTTCCTCTGCCATACCCGCCACCTCGCTCAGGTTCCAGGGAGCGAGTGAGCGGTCTGTGTGTGAACTGAGACCTCTGAAACAGTCAGCCAAACAACCTGTCCCTCCTCTAATTGCTCTAGGCAGGTCTTATGGTCACGGTGACGACTAAAACAACTTGGAAGTCCAAAAGTGGAGGCCCGGGTGGGAACAGAATTCAGAGAAGCCTGGCCAGGGTTTAATCAAGAACAGATTCTTCAGCAAGACAGAAGGAAGAAATGGAAAGAAAATATCAAGTTCAATAATATTAATGTCAGACAAAATGGAGCTGAAGCGAAGGCATTCTAAACTGAAACACATCATAATTACAAAAGCAAAACAGAAACTGTAGATATTAGACATTATAATTATGTGTCAACATAATTGAAAACCCAGATAAAATGGATAGTGTCCTAGGGAAAAAAGTTTGAATTATTAAATTTGACTTCAAGAGATAGATTTGTCAAAGTTCTAATATTCCTGACCAAGCAGCATTTATTCATGGAATAACACAATCCCTCTCAAAATCTCACTGGTGTCTTGGCAGAAATAGAAATCTCCACCCTAAAATTCATATGACATCTCATGGAACACAACAGTAAAAAAAGAAATGTTGAAGAAGTTAGAGGCATTACAATTCCTGAAACCCAAATGTCCATTGATGGATGAATGGATAGACAAACTGAGGTATGTACATACAATTAAATATTAAAATTCAGCTTTAAAAAGGAGGGACATTCTGACCAAGGCTACAATATGGATGAACTTTAAGGATATTTTGTTAGGAGAAATATACCAGACTCACAAAAAAGAAAACAATGTATGATTCCAGTTACAGGAAGTATCTCGAATAGTCAAATTTATAGAAACAAGAAACAAAAAGGTGATTTCCAAGAGGTGGAGGGAATCAGGAGTTGTTTAATGAGTACAATTTCCATTTTTCAAGATGAAAACCTTCCAAAGTTGAATGGTGGCAATGGTTGCACAACAATCCAAATCCTATTTCAGGACTATTTTATTTCTTTTGAGCCCAAGGTTGACATGGGTTCAGAGGCTTATTTATTTTAAAGCTTCTATATTTTTATCAGGATTTGACTCTTTGAGCTATATTCGCTAATCCCTTTAAAAGTTTTCAGAGTTAAAAGGCACTCAGAAAAACGTTTCTTATTGACACTTGCTCCAGAGGTTCAACAAGATAGATGCCATGGGACTGTCGTTCGTGCAAGCAGTGGAATTGGAAAAGACTCTCCAAATGAGTAAAATAACTGTCAGGGTGCTATGTTGGCCATGGGTCTCCCAGGAAAGAAGGTACAGGGATGTCTTAAATACGTTTCCAAGAAGCCTGGGGTTCGGGTTCCTTGGCAGGGGTGCCCCAGGCTGCAAAAGCACCGCCCTGTGCTACACTGGATGGGTTTGGTCTCCCACTTCCAGACCCCGTGAAAGGAAATTATCATCACTAGGAAGAAATGCTGCCCAGGGCCCCCCGCTCTGTGCAATGTACAGGGGACCTGGGCCTGGGCTCTTAATGTGCTCCACACTGCCTTTCTGAAAATATTGAACAGGCTAAGAGGGAAGCCTTCCTTCCCTCAAGAAAACAGGAAAGTCCAGGAGCCTATGAGCTATTGGAGTAAAACTCCCCAGAGGCAGAACTGATTGACAGTATTCTCGCCTCAGCCTTTAAAGCCAGTTTTACTATTGTTATTTACTTCTACCTGATTTGTTTCCCAACAGACAGCTCTGGGCAGCCCCAGAAGCCACCAAGCCAGACCCTCTTCTTTTCTGTGTATTTTGCACCCAAGGGTGTCTATGACAGAGAGAGCTCATTGTGCAGGGCTGGTTTCCAGTGGGTACGCACTCACCCGGAGGCCCAGTTCATACATGGCATCTCTTATGATCGGTCAGTGCCCAAGCTATAGAGGTGTTAGAACCAAAGAGTCCACTTTGTGTTCTCCCCTCCCTTACAAGGAAGCAGCTTTCTAACGTACTTAAAATAAGTTTTGGAAAAAACTCCCCTCCCTAATCCAGGTTGAACAATGAGGTAACAGGACGTTTCGCCCCAATTGCTGCTTACCGCTTTTGTGTTCAGCTTGCTTGCTTGACATCAGGACTAGAAACGGGAAGTTTCCCAGCTTGCTTGCTGGGCAACAAGACTAGTAACAGGGAGTTCTTTACCCCTTTATAAGTTCTGTTACACAGCTGGAAGGCGCATCATTCTGAGACCTGATGTTTGGCGGTCCAGAGTGGTCACCACTGGCCAGCTCAATAAAGCCTTCTTTGGCTTATATGTGAGTGGCAGGGGTGTCTTTATTGCAGTTTGGGTACAACAGAGGTATTTGGGGATTTTGAATATTAATCTTGAACATGGCAAATATGATGGAGAAACATGATAGACACTAGGCAGAAGCGGCTGATCGGTTCCTTTTCTTCTACCATCAACATTCAGAATCCAGCAAGCCATATGAAGGCAGGTTGTATGGCAAGTGTGTAGCTAGACCCTGAACTGGCTTTGTGATGAACAAGAACAGTGCCCATTGCTTGATATTCCCTTCTAGAGTAGCCTATCTGGGTCATTCCATCACGAAACAGCTCTTCCTAGAGGTTCAAGGGGTCTTCCCTGCATAACTGTTTTGAAAAACAAAAGTAGAACCAGCAGATCTTTAAAAAGTTAGTCCTGTACTGTCTCAATCTATGCTGCCATTTCCCTCCAAAACCACATGATGCCAAAGAACCCCCAACCCTGACACTCTGCCCCGCACTACGCCAGGCCTCATCAGAATGAGAACACAGAACAAAGAACTTGATGGAATATTTAACAGTGTAGGAGGAAGTCTACGTTACTTTCTTAGACTATTTGAAAAACATCTCATATTATCCCATCCTTTTAAGAATATTTTGTAGCACAAAAATAAAACACTCATTTTGCAAAATGATCACTTAAAAGTATAGTTTGGGAGGAGGCAAGATGGCAGATAGGAATAAAATGCATACCTAACAGCTCTTCCAATACCAAAGAAATGCTGCTACGTTATGGGGTGGGTAAAAGGCAGATTCTCTAATACTCACTATTGGACAGCAGAAGGTCTCTTGGTCTTGGAAATTTGAGATTATTGACTGAGGAGGAGCCAGCCCCAGCCTGACTTGGCAAGTGCTGGAGAGGCAACAGCGGCAGGCCCCAGGCCCTGTGGGGGTCGCAGAAATGGGGAATGCTGATGCAGCAGAACAGGCACCCTGTCCTTGGTGGAACCGGAGGTTGCCCTGTGCACCAATCATGAGGGGGTCCTGTGCTTCACAACTGGACACAGAGAGGGCTGGGATGGCAGCCATCTCTAGGCAGTCCCCCAAAGGCAGGAGCGACTCTGGGCAGGCACCTGCGGCGTGACAGGGGGTGTACACTGTGAGCTGACACAGACAACATCTTACCCAGGGAGATTCAAGTTGGAAATGCATAGGGGAGCCCAGCTTCTTACGCCCATTGAACCCAGTAGCTCACATGAGCAGTTGGGGCACCGGGAATCTGAACAGGAGCGGGCGGTGATACACAGGAAATAAATCTACAAGGACTGGAGGGACATTGAGAGCTGTGAGTGCCTGAACTCGGGTCCCTGTGAGGGGTGATGGGGGATTAAGAACAAAGACATAGACACACAGACATATAGAGAAATCTGTGGCCAGGTGGGACACTGCCCTTGGATGGAGAGACAGTGACTCAGAGCTGGCACAGCACATGCATTTTGTAGATTTTATCATGAGAAAGTTAACCAGGAGAAAGTTTCTAAAAAGCAGACAGGGCTTGAAGGTCTCGGTGCCAGGGCATTTTTGATAAATTACACTTGTTTTTTTTTTTCTTAAGATTTTTGTTCCCTAGCAACCAATGTCTGAGTCCAAAGTCAAGGACTGTTTTTCATTTCTGTTGATTCTGGTCAAAAATGTTCTGAACGTATGCAATAGATATTCTCAAAACATTATGAGCAGATCAGTTTTGACTGTAAATAGAAACTGTAATTATTGATACTGTTTTAAAACAATGAGAGATTTTTTATTCAGCAACTGATGTCTGGTATGGAGGCCATAGATAGTTTCTACACTCCTGGACCAGAATCCAGAATCACCCAGCGTCACGACACAATATCATGATAGAGAATTGTTCCCAAGCAAGGCCTCAGGAACAGAGCATCCTGCACATTTCACACAGAAACTGTCCCCCTACCAAGCTCTAAAGCCGTCTCAAACCAGGCATATCAGACACCAGCTGCAAATTCACATAACTAAAATTGCAAGCCGAGATTAGACATTTTTTGAGCCATGCACAAAAACGTTTGCAGTCAGAACTGTGCCTCCATCAAAAGTAGTCATTGGCAGTAATCCAGACAGTGGTTACCAGATATGGCTCTTCACACTCCCCCACCTCAGGAGTGGAGTCCTAGGGTGATTCCCAGGAACCGGACTTTCAGTGGAGATAGACAAGGGCAGGCTGGCGGGGAGAGAGCCTCCCCACTCCCTCCCTGCCCTCCCACCAAAGCTCCAGAGGCTCTGCCAGACCCAAGTTCCACCCACCATGCTCCACCCATAAAGCTCCACCCCCTGCCCCCATGCAGACAGGTCTCAGCTGACAGCACTTCACACACCCGGCCCCCACCATCTCAAACTCACCAACAGCCAAGCAAAGAGGAAGGACTCATCAACCCTTGGCCTTGCCACCAAGCCCAGCACACCACTCAAGAAGAAAGCAAAAGAAAGATGGGGGATGGGGGCTACAAAGCAAATATCTGCTGTCATCGACTGCTCTGACCACCTCAGAGGACACAATTCTTCATCCCTTGACCAAGATTTTTTTTAACTTTCCTTTTCCCCTTCTCCATCCTCTTTCTCATTCCGCATTTCCTTTTCTTCTATTTGTTCCGCTTGCTTTGTTCATTTCAATGCTGCAGGTGTTTTGCTGTTTTGATTGGTTTATGGATATATATGCATATTTGATGGTGTTGCTCTTTTTTTTCATTTTTAGCATTTTTTCAGTATAGTTATTTTCCTCTGCTCTGCCTTCTGAGGACTGGGATTTACTTTATATTATTTTGGTTTTGCTTTGTACCCTCTTCCCATTGTCTATTTCTCTTACTTCTCTCTTTTTTCCCCCTCAGGTAAAAAACCAAACCCTATTGCTCTTTTGCTCACCCTTTCTTAATTGTGTCGATTCCACCTTTCCTCCTCCTTCCTTGTGACAATCACACCCTGTATGTCTTTGGCACTCTCTCTGTTCACTCTATGCAATTGTAAGCTTTCTACCTTCCTATTGCACCATATTTTCTCTTAATTAATTGTTTTCATACCATTCCATAGCACCAATAGGTTTTCGCAACTCCAGTGCCCAGCACCAATGCTGTGGAGGACACAGTGGACAACTGTTTTAATAACAGATATAATTCTTGGTTACACGTTGTCATCGCTGATAGCAAGTGCTGACCCTATCATTTCTGCTTTTCTGGCTGCAATCACTTTTGTACCTATCATATTAGGATCCTAATAATTAGTTTAATTCTGTATATTCTATGCATTGGTGGATGTGATTTTTTGTTTATCCCTCTTTTGTGGGGTGCTGGTAATGTACAGGGACACTAAAAGCTCACAGGTTTGAGCTTCAGCAGTTAAAATTGGGACCAGAAGAGGTCACACATGGAATTAAAATAACAGTGCCTGGAAATTCACCCAAGACAGGATGCACAAGAAAAAGAAGCTCACAAAGTATTCCCTCGTTTAAAAGAAGAAATCAGAACAACACCGACAAATGGGTAGACACAAACAATATGAAAAAGCAAGGGAACAAATCACCCCAAACAACCCATAATGCTTCAACAACAGACATCAGTGACACCACACTGGAAGAAATGTCAGAAAAGGAATTCAGTAAATTTATTCTTAAACTGTCCTATTGAAATGGAAGTTCTGAGATGAAGTCAATTGCTCTCTTTCACTGGTTAGTGCAACTGCAGTTTCCTCTGCTTCTGCCAGCCAGTGGGGTCTGCATGAGACGCAGGCCTCTGTAGCTAAGAAGTGTTGCAGCTCTCAATGGTGGGCAGTGCCCTGCAGTGCTGCAGCAGACTCCAGCAGCTCACCATCAGTTCTTTCTGGCTTCTGGGTTCTTCTCTTGTGAATTCAAAGAATTAAATCCATAAACAAGGATAATTTATTGAAAGAACAGGAACAGGAACAGAACTCTTGTGCTGCGTAAGAAGGGACTGAATAGCAGGCTTTCTCTGCCTGGAGCTCAGGTAGGGGTTTATATGCACTTGAGTCACTGCTATCGGTCCAAACTTATCCAGATTAGCGTTTGAGAAAAGTACTAGCACTGTTGGTCCAAATTTATGCTAATTAGGGTCAGAAACCCACTAACACCATTGGTCAAATCTCAAGTCCCAACTTTCATGCAAGTTTGCTTTGCTTTCATTTTCTCCTACTTCTCAGGGAAGCAGGAGGTTGATGTTCCTGAATTGTGCATGCTTAGTGCTGGGGGAGAGGTGGTCTGAAGCTGCAGTGCCACATGAAGTGGGATCCAGCAGCAGTGCCCAGGCCTGGCTGCCCAATGATGACAGGTTGGAGTTGGCATGCCTTGACTCACCTGGGTACTGGCTCGTAGTGCCTCAGGCCCACTGAACCTGCATGGAAGGCTCCATGCAGCCACAGGCTGTGCTTGCTGCCCACATTCAAGTACACACAGACCACCCCTCTGCAGCTCCAACACTCCATTGCTCATCAGCTCCATTGCTCCACTGTCATTTCTCAGCAGGGACCAATAGGCCAGCTGGATGGCTTGGGTGCCAGGAAGCTGGATCACTAGGAGTGAAAAGATGATGTAAGGAAGGAAGTCAAAGAGGAAATAAAGGAAATGAAAGATCACTGCAATAAAGACATAGAGATTCTGAAAAAGAATAAAATGGAAATCCTTGAAATGAAGGAATCAATAAACAAAATTAAAAATTCAATGGAAAGCCTCATCATAGATTAGACCACTTGAAAGAAAGATTTTTAGGCCTCAAAGACAAAGTATATAATCTTGAAAATAAAGTAGACCGTAGAGAAAAGAAGTTAAACAGACTGCAAACAGAATATTCAAGAAATCTGGGATAACATCAAGAAACCAAATTTGAGAATCACTGGGGTGGAACAAGGCCCAGAGGCACAAACTATTGGAATGCAAAATCTTTTCAATTAACTAATATTGGAAAATTTTCTAAACATTAAGAATGAAATGGAAACTCAAATTCAGGAGGCATATAGAACTCCAAATCATAAAATCATAACAAACCCCCTCTAAGGCACATTATTAGCAAAATGCATAACATACAGAACAAGAATAGAACTTTTAAATCTACAAGACAGAAATGTCAGATCACATTTAGAGGAAAATTTAGATTTCAAATGATTTCTCAACCCAGACCCTAAAAGCAAGGAGTACTTGGAATAATACATACCAAGCTCTGAAACAAAATGGATGCCAACCATGAATACTATACCCAGCAAAATTAAGCTTCAAATATGAAAATAAAATAAAAACCTTCCACAATAAACAAAAGCTAAAAGAATTCATAACTAGAAATCCTGCACTGCAAAACACAATAAAAATATTTTATGAAGAAGAAATGAAAACTAAAAAATGAAAATCAACATAGGGACTCATTACACTAGAGTTATAATCATTCAAAAGAGAATCAAAACCAATTTAAACATTAGAAATAAATCAAAATGTCAGGAAATAAAAATCATTTCTCAATAGTATCATTGAATATAAATGACCTAAACTCTTCGATCAGAAGACATAGGTTGTCAGATTGGACTAAAGCAAGATCCAACAATGTGCTGCTTGCAAGAAACACCACACTATGTGAAGGTGAAGGGATGGGGAAAAACACGCGATGGCATGATTTTCATAAATAAACAGGGGCTACTATTCTCATATCAGATAAAGTGAACTTCAATCCATGATTAATCACAAGAGATAAAGAAGGCAATTTCATACTATTTAAGTGAATCATACAGCAGCAGCATATAGCAATCATAAATATATATGCCCCAAACAATGGAGCACTGATGTGCATCAAACAAATCCTTCTCAATTTCACTAACTAAATTGACCACAATATAATAATTTTGGGTGATTTTAACACACTTCTTTCATCACTGGATGTATCATCTAAAAAAAAAATACTAAGTAAAGATGCTACAGAACTAAATCATATAATTAATAATTTGGACAGCTTTAGAATATTTCATCCATCAATATCTGAATACACTTTCTTCTCAGCAGCATATTGAACATTCTCTAAAATAAATCATACTCTATGGCACAAAGAAAATCTTAGCAGGTAGAAAAAATAGAAATAATACCTTGCATTCTATCAAATCATAATGGAATGAAACTAGAAATTAATGATAGGGTAAAAAATAGAAACCACTCTAACATGTGAAGATTAAATAATACACTCTTAAATGACGAATGGATAACAGAAGAAAATCAGGGGAGAAATTTAAAAGTACCTGAAGATAAGCAAGAACAGTGATACAACATATCAAAATATTTGGGACAGTATGAAGGCAGTTCTAAGAGGAAAGTTCATATCATTAAGCTGATTCATTTAAAAAATAGACAAAAAATAAATAAAATAACACTTCATCTTAAGGCTCTAGAAAAAGAAGAACAAACCAAGATCAAAATCAGTAGGAGACAGGAAATAATTAAAATCAGAGCTGAAATCAATGAAACAAAAATTAAGAAAGCAATACAAAAAAATCAACAAAACAAAAAGTTGGTTTTTCGAAAGGATAAACAAAATTAATAAACCATTAGCCACACTAACAAAAAGATATGGAGAAAAATATCATATTAAAATCCAGATGAAGAAGGAAACAACACAACAGATACTTCTGAAATCCAAAGGACAATCAGAAATTTTGAAAATTTATTCTCCAATGAGCTAGAAAACCTTGAAGATATGGATAAATTCCAAGAGACATATGAACCACCCTAATTGAACCAAGAGGGGAAAAAAACTTAAACATATTAATTTTTAGCAATGAAATTGAAGCAACCATCAAAAATCTTCCTACAAAGAAAAGCCCAGAACAAGATGAATTCTCAGCCAAATTCTCCCAGACCTTTATAAAAGAACAAGTACCAATTTTCCTCAAATTATTCCATGAAACAGAAAAGATGGGAACTTCACCAAACTCTTTCTATGAAGCCAATATCAGCCTGATACTAAAATCTGACAAAGACACATCAAGGAAAGAAAATTTCAGACCATTATCCTTGATAAACATAGATGCAAAAATCCTTAATAAAATACTGGCAAACCACACACAAAAACACATTACGAAGATAGTACACCATGACCAAGTAAAATTCACCTGAGGGATGCAAGGTTGTTTCAATATACACAAATCAATAATTGTAATTCAAGTCATAAATGGACTTAAAAACAGGAATCACACTATTGCTTCAATAGATGCAGAAAAAACATTTAACAAAGTATGGCACCCATTCATGTTTAAAACACTAGAAAAGATAGAGATAGAAGGAACTTACCTCAACATAGTAAAGGCCATACATGACAAACCCAAGGCCAACATTATTCTGAATGGAGAAAAATTGAAAGCATTTCCTCTAAAAACAGGAAAAGACAAGGTTGCCTACTTTCACCACTCCTATTCAACACAGTCCTTTGAAACTCTAGCCAGAGCAATTAGGCAAGAGAAGGAAATTAAAGGGATATGAATAGGCAAAGAATAGCTTGTATTATCTGTTTGTGAATGACATGATTACATATTTATAAAATAAAAAACTACGTCAGAAGACTTCTAGAGCTCATAAATGAACTCAGCAAGGTAGCAGGATACAATATCAACATTCACAAATCAATTGTGTTCCTTTATTCCAATGATTAACTTGCTAAAAAAGAAATTAGGAAAACTATCCCATTCACAATAACCTCAAAAAAATAAAACACTTGGGAATCAATCTAACAAGAGAGGTGAAGGATCCCTACAATGAAAACTATAGAACACTAAAGAAATAAATTGAAGGAGACCTTAGAAGATGAAAAGACCTTCCATGTTCTTGGCCAGGGAGAATTAATATTATCAAAATGTCAACATTACCAGAAGCACTATATAGACTCAATGTAATATTCAACAAAATTCCAATGACATTCTTCACAGAATTAGAAACAATGGCTATGAAATTCATTTGGCAAAGTAAGAGACCCAGAATAGCTAAAGCAATCCTTAGGTAGAAAAGTGAAGCAGGAAGTATCACAACACCAGATTTCAAATTATACTACTGAGCTACAGTAACAAGACCAGCATGTGCTGGCACCAAAAGAGACCTGAAGACCAATGGAATAGAATAGAAGACACTGAGACAAGCCCACATAAATACAGTTACCTCATATTCAACAAAGTAGCCCAAAATATAAGTTGGAGGAAAGATAGGCTCTTTGAAGAATGGTGCTGGGAAAACTGGAAGTCCATACGTAGAAGAAAGAAACTCAATCTCTATCTCTCACCGTGCGCAAAACATAACTCAAAATGGATCAAAGACCTAGGAATGGGACAATAAATCCTGCACCTACTAAAAGAAAATGTAGGTCCAACACTCCACCTCGTTGGCTCAGGAACTGATTTCCCAAATATGACTCCCAAATTGCAACAAGTAAAAGTAAAAAAATCAATAAATGAAATTGCATCAAATTGGAAAGCTTCCTCACAGCAAAGGAAGAAAAAGCATGAAAAGAGAACCTACAGAATGGGAAAAAAATCTTTGCCTTCTGCACTTTAGACAGGACATTAGTATCCAGGGTATACAAAGAACTCAAAAAACTTAACACCTCCCCCAAAAAAAAACAAATAATCCAATCAATAGATGGGGAAAAGAACTGAACAGACAGTTTTCAGAAGAGGAATTACAAATGATCATTAAATATATAAAAACATGTTCAATATCTCTAGCAATTAGAAAAATGCTAATTAAAACTACACTAAGATTCCATCTCACTCCAGTCAGAAAGGAAACAATCACGAATATGAACAACAGGGGCTGGAGCAGTGGGTTGCCTGGCATGGGCAAGTACCCGGATTCAAACCCCAGCACCCACGTACACAACTAAGTATCAGGGCAATGAAAGCCATGTGAAAAAACTCAATAAAAATTGATTCTCTCTCTTTCTCTCTCTCTCTCTCTTGCTCTCTCTCTCTCTCCCACTGTCCTTCTCTCTTAAAAAAAAAAAAGAAAGAATATTAACAACAAATGTTGGGAAAAGTGTAAACTCACACATTGTTGGCAGGACTTTAAACTAGTACAACCACTCTGGAAAGCAGTATAGAGATTCTTTAAAAAATTAGGAATGGATCCACCTTTTGACCCAGCTCTCCCATTCTCCAGTATATATCCGATGGACCTAAACTCAACATACCACAGTGATGCAGCCACATCAGTGTTCATAGCAGCCCAATTCACAATAGCTAAGCTATGGAACCAACCAGATTGCCCTTCAACTGATGAACATATGAAGACTATATGGCATATACACACAATGGAGCATTACTCGGCCATAAGGAAGAATGACATTAAGTCGTTTGCCAGCAAATGAATGGTACTGGAAGGTAACATGCTAAGTGAAGTAAGCAAGTTTCAAAAAAGCAAGGTCAAATGTTCTCTCTAATATGTGGAAGCTAATCCAAAATAAGGAAAAGAACAAAGGAAGAGACAAATGGGAAAGAAATGGAGGAAGGAGGAATGAGATAGGTAGAGTTCATGGAAGGAATCAAACTTAAATCTCTTATGTTCCTATATAAACATATCATTATGAATCTCATCAACATGTATATCAGCAAGTCAGTAAATTTTAAAAAGCTACTAGTAGATAACAGAAAAATCTATAGAGTAGGGGGAAGAGAACGGGAGAAGGGGAAGTACTGGAGACTGACAGAATAACTTCTACTGCATGTTTTTATGAACATGGCAATGTTAATCCTATTGTCAAGTATATCCAAAAAGAACAAGAGGTTGGAGAAAGGGAGGGAAAGGGGAAATACTGGGAATCGAGTTAAAACAGGGTATGCTCCAAGCTTTTATAATTAGGTCAACGTACATTCTATTGTCAAATATGTTTTTAAAAGAAGAACAGGGAATGGGAGGAAAAGAGGGAAAGGGGAAAAACTGGAGACTGAATTAGAACAAATCAAACTCTATGCTTTTATAATTATGTCATTGTATAATCTTATATTATGTATACCGAAAAAGGAACCAACTTTAAAAGAAAAAAAAAAGTAAGTTGGCAGGGGGTGGGGGACGCTGCACTGTCTTCACTCTGACTTGGATTCTGCCACCATACAATTTCTCCTTATCTCGTTCTACTGTTTCCTTTTTCCAATCAAATCTGTAGGTCCAGTCTGTGACATCTTAAGAGTACAAGATAGGCCTAGATATGGGGTAAGATTTTATGCTATGAAATGTGTTTCCCATGGAGCACAGTGACCACCCCTGCTCATCAGAGACCTGGAAACCAAAGTGACGCTGTATTTAAAATAAGTTCCAACGTCATGCCCTTCTAAATCACTCTTGCTTGAATACGATACAGCAAAGAAGGAAGAGAGTGAAATAACTTGCCAAGTCAAAGGAACACACCATCAAACTGGAGGAAATGAGGAAGCCAGGTAAGGGGCAGATTATTTCATTCTAGAATAGTAACAGGGGCCATCAAAAAACACTTGCTTCTCCCTGGCTTGGATTCTGGAGCCCACCCTTTGGCCAGGAAGATGAAGTGAAAAGGCACACTGCGTGCAGTTTTTGCCTTGAGAGTCAAAACTTGGGAAAGCGACTGGCCCACAAGAACCGTCACCACATTGTCAGTGTCGCAAACTTCAAACTCAGTAGGACCATAAAGCTAACCCACGGTCGCTACTCCTTTTACTTGGCCTTCCCACTTTTTAGCACCACAGTGAACTTTTTTTTTTTTAAGAGAGAGGGACAGTGAGAGAGAGAGAAAGATAGAATCAATCTTATTTAGTTTTTCAAGTGACCTCCACCACTCTGACACTTCACTGGGTACATAGTGCTGGGGTTTGAACTTGCATCCTTGCACATGCCAGGCAAGTGCCTTAACTGCCGAGCTACTGCTCTGCCCCCGCGGTGACCTATTTTAAAAGTAATCTACAAATGTCTGGATAACTCAATTGCTCCAGACAGGAAAAGCCCGCTGGGGGAAATAAAACAGCATAGTAGGCTAAGGGCTAGGGATTCGAGTGACCTTAGGCTGTAATAAAAGCCAGCCGACAGTCTGATCAGTGTGCTGTGAAGTTATTACGACAGTATTGAGGCTACCGTGGTATTTTTTAAAAGAGGTGTTCTGCTGTCTTGAACAGCAGAGTCTTGTTGAGTCTAAAGATCTCTGGTTGCATGATGGCAATACTTGTCGTTCCTTGCTCCAGATGAAGACACTCTCCAATCTTTACCAGACTCAGCCACTGGGAGGAGGTGAACATCAGCCCAGGGCCTGAAGGAAGGGATGCCCTTTGTCCCCAATGCTGCTCTGCTTTGAATTTTCTGTGAAACCTTCAACAAGTCATTTCATCTTTGGGGGCCTCAGAATAAGAGGGTCAGCAAGATGGTATCTAAAATCCTCTTAACTTGAATGTTTTCTGGTTCTAATCTGAATCAAAATCCTGAGAAGCTGAAAGGCCAGTGAGCAATACTTTCCATACACATAGATGCTCAGTATTTCCACTCTGCAGACCTGGGGCTGGCTGGGGCCCCCTTTTTCCTTTCAGCCCTCCTCTCCCTCACTGTGGTGCCCCACATGCCCCCTGCCCAGGCACCCCACGTTCTCCTGCTGCCCGGAGAACCCATGGCACCGCTGCCTGGAGACACACAAGTAACTGAAGACTGTTAACTCTTACAAATGATAGACTACCATACTTTTAATCCCCTTCACTACACCCAAAACAGCGCTTCATTCAGCATTGACTTTTAGTAAGCGCCATCTTTGTGAACTCGTTGGGTGATAGCAATGTCAATACTTGCTTTACATTTTAGACTCTACAAAGTATTCACAAACTCGATTCTGTTCCTACAAAAGTCCTCTAAAATTGCTTCTTAATAAACCTATGTAATAGGTGAGGGTGCTGAGATCTCCCTGATAAGGATTTACTGATAGTCACACTATAAAGTGACCAGGGGGACACTTGAATCCAGGCCTCTTAACATCAGATCCTGCTTCGCTCCTGGGTATAGAATCCCAGCTACATCTGTCCATCAGTGGCCAATAGCTGTCATTTGCTAGAGCTCTAAATGGACTCTCCCAGTTCAGGGTTGCTCTGGGCTTCGTGTCCTCTAGTCCACCACCCCCAAGTCCTTCCCACATTGTATTGGTGCCTAGACTCCATCTTGCCAAAGGAAATGAGGACGGTCACTTAGGCCCAGCCAAAGGTATTGGAGAAAGAGATCAGTGTTTCTTTTCAGAAGATGTGGAATCGACTTCGGCTTTTCTGACAGATCCTTCACTTCTTCTGCACACGCCAGCAAATGAGGCAAGGGCACTGCCCTGGTGTAAGACAGGAGCCACCGAGACAGTGCCACCCAGGGCCTGCTCAGCTCCCGCCTGGTAAGACCATGCATGGAGTAGGAAGTAGGTATAAACCACTAGTCTGGTGGAAATAGTCTATTACTCACATCAAAACACTGCCTGGGGAGATCTCACCCTGCAAAGCATCTTGCTTCAAAGCACCCATCAAGGAGCCCAGGAGAGAGCTTCAGCTTTAATCCCATACCAACCCAGAAATGCTAGAACCCATTCAGGACAATCCAAATGGAGGAGGGCTCTTCCCAGCCCTCCTCTCCTCCCCACTTCTCCCAACTTGGGAGAGGAGACTGGGGGATAGAAACCATGGTTATCCAGCCACAAAAGGAGAAGGCTGAAGCACAGGAATAAGAGCGCCGAGGAGGCCGATCACTTCTCTTTCCCTACACAAGCAGCCCACGTGCCGCTCATTTGGACTAGACAAGGAGAAGATGCACTTGAAATGGACTTTGCATTACTCCAGGGTACTGGACACATGTTGCTGAAATGAAACCTGAGAAAGGGACAGAAGGACATTCTAATCGTACCAGAAAGACATGGGACCTTTGAGACTGCAGACAAAGTTGAGAAGTATTGATCCCCATGGAGCAAGTTTGAACAGAGTAGGAAAAAAATAGCAAAGGTGTTTTGTTTTGCTTTGCTTTCCTTGCCCAGGAATTTCACTCGATTGTGCACCTGCACACACACGCACGTGCTGGAGCCAGGATCCTGCTGCTTTTGGTGGCACAGCGTCTGTGAGACATCTCTCGTGCAGAGGGGACCATGCCTTCACCGCCCTTGCAGGTGCTCAGCAGTCTGAACCCTGCCTGCAGGACTTGGACTGTGGGTCAGCTCCTTACTGTGATCACCTGTCTAGCTGGAGGCCGGTGGAGGAAAATCCCCAGAGGTAAGTGCTTTGTCCGGTAGTTACTGTGGTGAATCCCTGAATTTTGGTATCAGATGCTCTCCCTCAGAGAATTTTAGGCAAAGATAGAAATCAGTTGACCAAGAGAGAATGCACCAGGTAGAAGCCTCCAGACAGGATGAAAGACAACCAGCAGAAGCCAGGAGGTAGAAGCAGTTACAGGAGCAGTGAGAGCGGGTAGGCCTGGTACCGTAGTGTGAGGCACTCAGCTTGCACCTAGTACTAGCCGCGTTTGGAGCACCTGGAGTTACCCCAACATCCTAGCGTCATGGAGGGGACCCCTGAGCTGCCGGAAGATTTGCAGCTCACTTCATCAAACGCAGCCTGACACACTCAAGAGCCATCCCATGGTGGAAGCAGCCCCCAAGCAGAAGGCAGGCCTGGGAGTGAAGCCCGGAGACAGGAGTCCTGCCAAGGGCATCCATGCAGCCTCCCCGGGGGTCATCGAGGAGCCAGGAGTCCTGGCTTCTGTTTCCTCCCTGTATGCTGAGCAAGCCCTGAGGTGTGTCTTGATGGTTCTGGGTATGTGTGTGTGTGTGTGTGTGTGTGTGTGTGAGAGTGTGTGTGTAGGTGTGTGAGTGTGTAGGGGGTGTGTGAGTGAGTGTG